>CM035412.1:45217564-45220064 GCA_020310875.1 Ceratopteris richardii | reverse complement strand
GTTTAGTAAGCTAATGATTCCAAGTGTAATCACTTGAAATGATGCACTATACATAGAGCAATCAATTTAACAAATGAATCATTACCCCATATTTTTTAGGACCTATGCAGAGTTTGACTAGTGAGTGCTTTGATGCATTTTTCTCCAAATTGGCTAAATGTATTCCTTTCAACATTTGTCAGCATGTAGCTAACTTGAAGTGGATTCCAATAAGCTATAGATTATTGAAAATGGTGGAAAATTGAGTGAGATATGAGCAGCACAAGTTGATAGTTAGGAATGACTATAACAGAGAGATCATAGATGAACAATGTAGATGTATTGTATTAATGAACAATGTTGTACAAGATCATAGGCTTGATAATCATAGCGGGATGATGGAGAGTGGTGTGAGCTACAATGTATGCCTCACACTCTTACAAAATGACAGTAAAGAACTCGGGAATCAATCACTCTGCACGCGACTTTTTCCAAGTCACTTTATATAAGTGCTTCATTCAAATTTGAATTTGAATTCAACTTTTGGCTCTCTCTAAAAGTGACCCTTCAATCTAGGAAATCTTCCCTCAATGAAGTAGATGCTTTTCTAACTAACAAGTCCACGAGTTTTTGGTAGGTGATTACAAATATTCTCTCAAGTCAAATAAATGACTATTACAAATGTAAAAGGATAAATTTCTACTAGCAATGGTTTCCATGGAGCTTCATGTGTTTATGAACTTCAAGCCAAATGTGTGGGCCTGGACTTTGCACCAACAGCTCCCCCTCAAGCCAAACATTTTGGCTTGGTCTTCATCTTCAATCTTCATGAATGTCGTGCAATCCAATCATTGATTTAAACCTGCAAAGTTTTGTACCATCTAATGCTTTAGTCAACAAGTTTGCACATTGCATATTAGTTGATACATATGCCAACTGAATGTCCTTTCTCAATAGCTTCTCTCTCACATAATGATAGTGGACCTCTATATGCTTGGTCCTAGCATGATAAATAGGATTAGCTGCAAGATGTAGTGAGCTAGTATTATCTCCAAAAATCATTGGAGATGTATTTTCTGTATACAAGAATCTGATCCATATGGCCTCTTGAGTAGCATTGGCCAATCCTCTATAATCTGCCTCTGTAGAAGATAAAGCAAGAGTAGGTTGCTTCTTTGAAGACCATGATATTGGCTTATCACCTGCAAAGGATAAGTATCATGAGGTACTCCTCCTATCATCTTTGCATCCTGCCCAATCTACATCTGAATATATCTTGATGTCCAAGTCTGATGTATAAGGGAAATACAATCCATGATTTTGAGTACCCTTAAGGTACTTCAAGATCCTTTTGGGAGCCTCCAAGTGAGGTGCCCTAGGCTTGTGCATAAACTGACTTAGAACAGTTACTCCATAAGCAATGTCAATCCTTGTCAAAGTAGCATAGTTCAAGCTTCCCACTATGCTTTGGTAACCTACAATGTTCTCAAGTACATCGCCTTCATGAGTACTTAATTTTAGGTTTACCTCCATTGGAGTACTTGCAACTTTGGCATCCTACAAGTGAAACTTCTTTAGCATATCCTATATATACTTTCTCTGAGTAATGTAAAATCTAAGAAGGGATATGCACATAAGCTATACATCCAAAGATTCTGCAATGATCAAGTGAAGGTCTTCTACCATGCCATGCTTCATATGGGGTCATCCCATCAAGAGATTTGGATGGCAACCTGTTTACAAGATAAGTAGCAGTGGATACACTCTCTGCCCACAAGTTGTTAGGCAATTTTTCTCATTTAACATTGACCTAGCTGTTTCAACAATTAATCTATTTCTCCTCTCTGCCACCCATTTTGCTCAGGGGTATACCTTGTTGTGATTTCTCTTTTGATTCCTCTGTCTTGCAAGAATATATCAAACTCATTTGAGAATTACTCACCTCCTCCATCTGACCTTAGTCTTTTTAGGTTTCTCCCTGTTTGGTTCTCAACAAGTGCAAGATACTTTTTAAAGCAATGGAATACTTTGTCTTTGTGCTTCATAAAGTACAATACAGTCCACCTACTGTTTAGTCATCAATGAAAGATACATAATACCTTGATTCAGAGATTGAGGGATCCTTACTTGGTCCCCATACATCTCTATGGACAAGCTCTAGGTAGCCCTCATGCATGTAGCCTTTCCTTGAGAAGGGTAACCTGTGAGATTTTTCGAACTGACAAGCACCACATTTATAAATCATGTGTTGCTTGGATACATTAGGTATCCAAAGCACACATTGGTCTCTACATATTTGTTTCAAGGTTCTTTCACCAACATGCCCTAATCTCTTGTGCCAAATTTCAAGCTCTGATAATGTTTGATCTTTATAACTATAAAGTGCAATGTTCCTTGTATCCTCAAGTTCAAAAGTGAATAATCTACCTGTCTTTTCTCCTTTGGAAATTCTCTTGAACCCATGTTGGGGATCCTCCACAAATGCTCCATATTGGTTGAATCTAACCTACAAACCCTTTTC
>CM035412.1:45147564-45212564 GCA_020310875.1 Ceratopteris richardii | reverse complement strand
TATATATATATATATATATATATATATATATATATATATATGTTTGGTACAAAAGGACAAAATTGCATGTAGTATCACTGCAATTGTGTGTTCAGAGGCCAAAACGAGCTCAAATCAAAAGTCTAATGCTATAGAGCAAAGCCATTTTAACTCATAATCGCCTTGACTATGATCACCAATTTATGTGCAATTTTGAAACCATGATCGAAGGGGTGTCAATGATGCTCTAGGTGAAGCAATGACCTATTTTGATGCCAAGTGTTGGAGTTCAAGGTCTTCGAAAGCTCACAAACAACACAAGGAAGATGAAGAATCTTGGGGCACAACACAACACTGAATGTATTACCATGAATGTACAAAGATAAGTCACCCATTAGGGTTGTAGGCATATATACAAACCCAGGGGAAAAAACCTCCTAAAGAGGGAAAAAAATGCCTCGATAATCCTAAGTGTGTTCACAGACATCACTACCAAAACATATAAGCAATGCTCCCTTGACAAATACAATGGTTATTATATTGGTTTAATACACATGTTAATTCTAAATGTAATAAAGTGAGTAGATGAAATGTAAAGAAAAATCATGTGCATATCCATATGCTGCAACAATATGGTAGTATGAAATGACTCATTATTTGGATCATTCAAGTATTGAGAGATAGCTTGGAGTAATCACTTATCTTCAAAAGAAGCACATTCAAGTTTCTCCATCTCTATCTCTCTCTCTCTCTATGTGAAACTTGGAGCAATGTGAAGCAAGAAGTCAAGCATGAGAACTTGTAGTTAAATTTGAATTTGAAATCCCCCTCATAATATTCAATTATCACCTATCACACTTAGGTATGACAAAGCCTACAGTTTAGGAAAAGGGCTCCGTATCATTTAGAGAATCTTTTCAAAGTCTTAATACACACAATGTGCTTTGAATTTGTAAGATCCCGCATGTGTTATCTCTCATAGGATTTGAATAAGCTGATATACCCTTGCTAAGCAAGGCAAAGAATCTTGGTTTTTGTGGGTCAAATGGTTGAGAGGAGTATTTCAAATTCAATCAAAAGGGATGCTTTGTGAAAAACCCTAACGAAGGTTATTGTTTGATAACCAAAGGTAGAAAAAGGGAGGGCTATTCACATTGGATTTGAAGCCAAATTTCAACCACACTATCTAGTTCACATATGGAAGCAACAAGGTAGCATAATTGGACCTATGGCATAAAAAGTATGGACATATTGATACTCAGAGGTTAAAGGATATGGAACAATCAAAATTTTAAGAATTTGTGCAAAGCTTATGGATTCAATAAGCATACTAGGCTACCTTTCAAGAAGAGAAATTATGTGAGCTATCATCCACTTGACCTAATTCATACATATGTTTGGGGCCAACAAAGGAGAACTCAAATGGAGGTAATAGATGCTTTGAAACTTTCATTGACAATTGTACAAGGATAACTTGACTTTATTGTATGAAGCATTGGTTACGTGTCTTTTATTACCTCATGAAGTTCATAACTATTGTAGAGAAGGAATGTGATAGGTATATCAAATGTTTAAGGTCAGATGGAGGGGGAGAATACTTCTCCCATGAATTCTTTGATTTCTTGGGGTCAAATGGCATCAAGAGACAAATCACATGCAAGTACACACCACAACAAAATGATGTAGCCAAAAGGAAGAATATGTACATTTCAAAATGTACTAGGGATATGATGAAGGAAATGGGAATGCCTAATTGTTATTGGGTTGGTGAATCAACACTCATAACTGGTATACATGCTACAACACCCTATGAAGCTTGGTACAAACGAAAATAAGATCTATCACACTTGAGAGTGTTTGGATGTACATGTTATGTGTTGATTCCAAGTGAATTAAGGAGAAAACTTAATGATAGATCATAGAGATGTATGTTTCTAGGGCATGTAGGTGAACAAAAGGGTTATAGATGTTATAACCCCACAAGAAAGCAACTAAAGGTATCAAGGGGTGTTAGATTTGATGAGATTTTACCTTGATATGATGGAGAGTGTTAATCTCCAAAAGAAAAATTTATGCTTGATGTTAGAACACCTCTATATCAAGAACAACTCAAAACCTCAACCAATTTCAGAGAACCAATGCCAAATAATCAAACTTTGAACTAACTATGAAGAAACTGATTACTGAGAAAAGTCTGCTACACTTAATCCACTCATTGACTAATCAAATGTGTAACGCTTCTAATGAAACTTTTCAAAGATTCCCCACTTTATCCAAGTTAAAACTTCTCAAAAGACTCAGTCGATCTTGAGATATGATCCAAATAGCCCACCTATGTCTGAAACTATTCTTCTGTATAGTCGATTTTGACACCTGCAACTTCTAATGCATGGTTCTCCCAAACTAGACACCTCTTATTCAAATTCTTTTAGCCACAAGTAGCTTACCTTTCAACTTAAAGAATGAGTGCTTAGTTGCTCAAAACTTTACACTGTGGAGGGAGATCTGATCAAAACATTGACCACCGGGATTGCACCTGTTTCTTCTTCACTTCATCACATTTACACATGTAAATGTTCCTACTTACAATTCTATCAACTTGATCATAATTAAACTCTCAAAACTTGTACAAAGGTCACTCAACTATAGATTTAGACTTGTACAAAAGCATTCCTCAATAGTGTAAGCATAGAAGGAGCAATGGAGAAAAGATCGTGACTCAAATTTTAGAAGTTTTCTTCTATTCTCATGAAAACAACTAATTTGATGAATCTCATTCATTCATCACATACATTCTTCTTCTACTCATCTATACTTGGTCTATATCTCTACCTCACATATGTCCTGACTCTATGCTTGTATATATAGGCATATATGTACAAACTCATCACCATTACAAAGGTATAAGTGAACTAAATTTAAGCTAAATGTACATGTATATACAAGTCTTCATTTTTTGACCATGCACTAATCTTCAAGCCTCAAAATTTGATCTTTGCTTTATTATTTGACTTCAATCCTTTGTCCAAATCACCAATTGTTGACTGTCATGCACCAACAACTCCCCCTTAATCATCAATTGTGATTTTCTCCATCTTCTTTATACCTGCCATGTCTTTGAACCTTTGTAACTTAGATCCATCCAAGCTTTTGGTTAACATATCTGAAATTTGATCTTTTGTTGAAGTATGTATGACTTCAATCTCTTTATCAATCACTTTCTCTCTTAAGAAATGATATTGGATCTCAATGTGTATAGTCCTGGCATGAAACACAGGGTTAGCAGCTAGATACAATGAACTCATATTATCTCCATGAATAGTGGGTGTACTCTGAATGATGTCAAAACTCTTCATTAGAGTCTTCAACCATATAGCCTCCTTTGCAGCTTCAACCATACCTTTATACTCTGCTTTTGTGGATGACAAAGCAATTGTATGTTGCTTCTTAGAACACCAAGAGATTAACTTATCTCCAACATAACATAGATACCCATAGGTTGATCTCCTATCATCAAGATTACCTGCCCAATTTGTATCACTATATATCTTGATGTTTGTATTTGATGTGAAACCATAATACAAACCTTCTTTGAGTGTACCCTTAATGTATCTTAGCACCCTTTGTCCTGCAATCCAATGTTCTTTCCTAGGACAATGCATGAACTGAGATAATACTTCAACTGCATATGACAAATCATGCCTAGTTAATGTAGCATAGATTAAACTACCAACCAGACTTTGATATAGCTTCATGTCCTTGAATTCTTCTCCTCCATATCTGCTCAATTTTTTATTCACCTCCATCGGAGTAGGTGCTACCTTGCAATCTTCCATTTTAAACTTGATTAACAAGTTCTTCAAATACCTTTCTTGAGTCACATACACTCCATGTTGAGTATATGAAATCTCCATGCCCAAGAAATATGACAAGTCTCCCAAGTCACTGATCTTGAACTCTTTCTCCATTTGCTTCTTAAGACTTTGTATGCCCTTCTCATCTGTTCCTGTAAGGATTATGTCATCAACATATACGCACATGTAAATGAATCCATCATCACTTGATTTAACAAGCAAATTACTATGTGCTTTAGACACTTGGAAACCAAGCTCCTTCAAGAACTTCACAAGTCTATAATTCCATGCCCTTGGGGCCTGCTTCAAACCATATACCTTTTATCCTTGAAACCTTCTGGTTGCTCCATGAAAACATCATCTGAAATGTAACCATTTAGAAAAGCATTCTTCACATCTAATTGACATATCTTCCAACCTTTACATGCAGCAATAGCTATGATAGTCCTTATAGTTGTCATCTTTGCCACAGGACTATAAGTCTCATCATAATCTATACCATATGTATGAGCATGCCCTTTCACAACAAGTCTAGCTTTATATCTAGACACACTTCCTACATACCTCTTTGTCTTGTGGACCCATTTGCATCCAATGATCTTCTGACTATTTGGTTTAGGAACCAAATCCCAAGTCTCATTTTCCATCAATGCATCATAATATTCCTACATAGCTTTCTCCCAATTTTCCTTACCTTTTGCCTCTTCATATGTAGAAGGGTCTTCCTCTACTTTCACCATGTATGCATAATCTTTAGTGGTCAAAAAAGCAGTATCATAACTATACCTTATGGGTTGCTTTCTATTTCTTGTTGACCTTCTAGCTTCTCCATTTCTTGAAGTATCTGGTTCTTCATATTCTAGATCAAATCTTGGCATCTCTTCATTATCAATCTGAGCATCAACAATCTCTTCATCATCATGAATCTGAATCTTTGATTTCCCTTTTCTTTGGGTCATGACTTCTTCATCACCTACATGAATATTAATTGTACCTACATACCAAGTACCTTGCTCATCAAATGTAACATCCTTTGACACAAGGAATTGCTTTGTGGATGGACTCCACAACCCTATAACCCATTTGCTTATCATCATAACCAATGAACACATACTTTTCAGCTTTAGGTTCCAATTTATGCCTCAACTGGGATGGCACATATGCATAAGCCAAACATCCAAACACTTTGCAATGATCTAAGGTAGGTCTCTTTCCTCACCATGCTTCATATGGTGTCATACCCTGCAAACCTTTACATGGTAGCTTATTAACCAAGTATGTGGCTGTATTTACAACCTCAGCCCACAAATAATTAGGGCAATTTTTCTCCTTCATCATTGATCTTGCAAACTCAAAACGAGTTCTATTTCTCCTTTCTGCTACACAATTTTGTTGAGGAGAGTACGTGCAAGTAACTTCCCTTTTTATACCTGCATTCCATAGATAATCACTGCACTCATTAGAGAAATACTCTCCCCCTCCATCTGACCTTAGTCTCTTCAATTTTTGCCCTGTGATTCTCTCTGCATACACATGATAATGTTTAAATGTATTGAACACCTCTGATTTATATTTGAACATATATGGTGATCCACCTTGTAGCATCATCAACATAAATCACATAATATCTTGAACCATTAATGCTAAAGTCTTTTGATGGTCCCCACACATCTATATGCAATTCAAGCTTCTGAATACATGAAACCATGCTTATTATATGATTGCTTATGAGCCTTACCTAACTGACATGCTTCACATTTGTATGTCATGTATTAACCTACAACATTAAGAAATTCAAGCACTGAACCATTGTTAACCATATCCTTAATACCTCTTTCATTGAAATGTCCAAGCCTTTTATGCCAAAGATCTAACTCAGAGATCTTATGTCCTCCATAGGTAAACATGGCATGACCAACATTGCCTTGAATCTTCAATGTGAATAATCTTCCTTCTTTCTTTCCTGAAACAATTTGTTTATACCCATTGCTGGGTCTTCCACAAAAACTCCATCATTAGTGAACATCACTTCATAACCTTTCTCTACAATTTGCCCTACACTTATCAGATTCTTTGGAATTGTAGGAACATACAAAACCTTACTCAGAAGAGTGTTTCCATCCTTGGCCTTTACTGATCCAATAGACTTCACATTATGCTTTGTGTTATCACCTGATTGAACTACATTATCACTCAACTTATTCTCCAAATCAGTCATCAAAGCTATGTTGCCACTCAGGTGATTGCTACACCCTTAGTAAATGTAGAAGAATCTTTGACCTTCACTTTGTCTTTCACAAGTTGCATTCATAATTAAGGTTGAATCCTCCTTCTGATCTGGAGCATAATTATAGTAGGTATTGTTGTAGGATTGACTTTGAAAGCCTCTACCTACATTTCTTCCAAGTAACCTCTACTACCTCTTCCTCTAAAATTACCTCTCTGATTTCTATTAACTCTTCCTCTTGAATTAAAGTTTTGATTGTATCCTCCACCATTTTGATTATTATGCCAACATTCATGAGATAAATGATTAGTCTTACCACAAATCGAGCAAGCTTTGACACCATCCTTATTGCTTCTGTCTCTTCCTCTTCCTTTGCCACCTCCTCTTCCTCTTAGGAAGTTAGCTTGATTAGTAGTGCCTTCATCTTCATTCAATTGTTGCTTGCCTTTGTTGATTTTCTTCTTGTCCTTTGAATACATTGCTTGAACTGTACTTTTATCAATATCACCTTTGTCATCCCGCTCAAAGGTTAGCATGTGTCCTAGCAATTGATTCAAATTAGGAGTGAAATGATCTAATGACAATTCAGTGGATAGAATGAATGGCTTCCACTTATCATCTCCTCTCAAACCTATGAGAATTTGTCTTACCAATTTGTCCTCTTCAATATCTTCATCAACTGCTCCTAATGCATCTGCAATGTCCTTCATCCTTGCTACATAATCAGAAATAGATTGAGAATCTTTCTTTTTTAATGTGGTGAACTCTGCCCATCAAGATGCCTTTCTTAGCTTTGTAGTGTTTTGGAAATGCTCCTCCAAAGCATTCCATATGTCACTTGCACTTTCAAGTCCTCTAATGTGAGGTAGCAAGTAATCATTGACTCCCATGTAGATAATGCTCCTTGCTTGAGCATCCTTCTTCATCCATGTCTTCAAATCTAAGAGCTCTTCTCTAGTTGGAACACTAGGATCTCTAAATTCTGGTTTCTCTTCTTCACCTGTGATATATCCTATTAGGTCTTTGCTCATGAGATGAGCTTCCATCCTCATTGACCAAGCAGGATAGTTCTCTCTATCCAATTTCTCTATTTGAAGAGAATCTCCCATCCTTTCTTCACCTGTGCAATGAATTCTTTAAGCTTTGTGAATAATGAATGTACCTTTACTTCGAATATAGCTCCTTTTGATCTTCTTTATAGCTTCATGCCTCCTTCTCTAGCTTTCACTTCAAACTTTCACCTTTGGAATCTTCAATGGTTGATTTATGTATAACTGCAACAATCGAGGTCCTTCTTTCTTCAATTTTGATGACTCCTGCTCTGATACCACTGATGGAGAGTGTTTATCTCCAAAAGAACAAGTTATGCTTGATGTTAGAGCACGTCTATATCAAGAACAACTCAAAACCTCAACCAATTTTGAAGAAACAATGCCAAATTATCAAACTTTGAACTAATTGCGAAGAAACTGATTACTTAGAAAAGTTTGCTACACTTAATCCACTCATTGACTAATCAAATGTGTAACGTTTGTAATGAAACTTTGTAGAAGGTGTTGCATAAAGATTCTGCACCTTCTCCAAGTTAAAACTTCTTAAAAGATTCAGTAGATCTTGAGATATGATCCAAACAATCTACCTATGTCTAAAATTGTTCTTTTGTATAGTCAATTTTGACACCTGCAACTTCTAATGCATGGTTCTCCCAAACTAGACCTCGTTTATTCAAATGCTTTTAGCGACAAGTAGCTTACCTTTAAACTTAAAGAATGAGTGCTTACTTGCTCAAAACACTACACTGTGGAAGGAGGTCTGATCAAAACATTGACCACCGGGATTGCACCTGTTTCTTCTTCACTTCATCACATTTACACATGTAAATGTTCCTACTTACAATTCTCTCAACTTGATCATAATTGAACTCTCAAAACTTGTACAGAGGTCACTCAACTATAGATTTAGACTTGTACAAAAGGATTCCTCAATAGGATAAGCACAAAAGGAGCAATGGAGAAAAGATCACAACTTAGATTTCAAAAATTTTCTTATATTCTCATGAAAACAACTAATTTGATGAATCTCATTCATTCATCACATACATTCTTCTTCTACTCATCTATACTTGGTCTATATCTCTCTCTTACATATGTCCCGAATCTATGCTTGTATATATATAGGCATATATGTACAAACTCGTCACCATTACAAAGGTATAAGTGAACTAAATTTAAGCTAAATGTACATGTCTATACAGGTCTTCATTTTTTGACCATGCACAAATCTTCAAGCCTCAAAATTTGATCTTTGCTTTATTATTTGACTTCAGTCCTTTGTCTAAATCATCAATTGTTGATTGTCCTGCACCAACATGGTATCCTTCAAATGCATCTTTATAGGAAAATGAAGATGAAGAAAGGAAGACTTTAAGTGAAGCCATAAAGCATAATCCTTAGTGGACCAAAGGATTTGAGTACTCAAAGATAGAAGAAGATGAAGAATTATGGATTGAGATCAATGTTGAACATCATGCAAAGAAGGGGAAGAGCCCAAAGTTAAAAAATAAATATCCAAATCAATGGAGTGATGACATAAGAAGGTTTGATAGGATAAGGTATCCAATCGAAAGACTTACTTATGATTCATTCATGGCTAGACACTATGCATGCATGAGTAAATTTGTTGAAGAACCCACATGCTTTGAAGAAGCATGTTATATGTTATGGAATAATGGAATGTTAAATGGATTTTAATGCCTTGAGGTTTTTAATGTGTTTTGTGTTTTGATTTAGCAAGTGAAGATTCATGAGGATGTGAACATGTGTGGACTTATTCAAATACTTTTGGAGATATTTAGAAGAATATTTAGAAGATAGTATTTTTAGTTATTTTTGTAAAAATAATAGATCTCTTTAGAAAGTGATGTTTTTTGTAAAAATCAAAAATCACAAATTCATAAATAAAGAAAAAGCACGCTTTTCGAAGCACCACCCTCATGTATCTTCTATTTAGGACATAATGAAAAATGCCTATAAATACACAGGCTCTGATACCACTGTTGAGCTTCGAATCCCATAGATGCACATACGTAAAGGATAGTACAGAAATGAGATCACACAAAAATACTCAGAGAATAGAAAGAGACAAGAGATTTGACACTAGGTTGGGTACAATCTCCCCCCACATACTCTGATAAACTTCATGGAGCACATGTTTTTAGCAAAATTGATCTTAAATCTGGGTATCATCAAATACAAATGACACAAAATGACATTTATAAGAGTGCCTTTAGAACTCAAATTGGTCATTATGAATTCATGGTAATGCCTTTTGGACTCATGAATGCACCTGCTACATTTGCACACATGATGAATAACATTTTTCCTGAGTACCAAGCTTTTGTTCTTGTTTTCTTTGATGATATACTTGTCTATAGTGAGAATGATGACCATGAAAAGCATTTAGCAACAGTTTTCAATTTGTTATGCAAAAACAAACTTTATGCCAATCTTGAAAAGAGTTATTTCTTCGAAAAACAATTAGAGTATTTAGGCCATATTGTCTCTAGTCGCTTCCCATCCCCACAAACAAACATTTTTTCAATCAATTATATAATTCTGTTGTTCATATTCATTCATTTCATGTCATGATTCCTACTTATGCATATGATTTGTATTTTTCACAAACATGGAATGCTTTCAATAATTCTACAACATTTAGTGAGGATCACTACACTTTTCATAATGGCTTCTTGTATTTCAAACACAAGTTATGCATTACACATGGTTTTAAAGAATTTGTTATGAAAGAGATGCATGAACCACTATATATGGGTCATAGGGGCATACAAAACTATTTCTACATGTAAAGAATTTTTATTTTGGCCCAATATGGACAAGGATATTGCAGAGTATGTTTCCCATTGCATTGTGTGTCAGCATGTGAAAAGACATCGTGGTAAAGCATTTGGATTATTAATGCCACTTCCCATACCTAATGGACCATAGGAACAAATCTCTATGGATTTTATTACTGTCTTTCTACAACTTCATCACATAATGATATGATTTGGATAATTGTTGATAGATTTAGTAAACAAGCATATTTCATTCCTTGTAAAAAGACTCTTTTTGCACCTCAAGTTGCTAAGTTATTTATTAAATGTATTTTTCTGCATCATGGTCTTCCAAAAGTTATTTTATCAGATCGAGATGTTCGTTTTTGTAATCTTTTTTGGGTTGCATTATTTCAAAATTTAGGTTCTAAAATAGACTTGAGCTCTACATTTCATCCTGAAAGTAATGGGCAAAGTGAAGCTACAAATAATACTATTTTAGATCTATTACGTTGTTATTCTTTAATTAATCCAGGTAATTGGGATGAGAAACTTCCTTTACCACAATTTGCATATAATAACACAACACATACCACTACAGTATGTGCACCGTATGAAATTGTGTATGGTAAAAAGCTTCCCGCTCCCATGACTCTCACTCAAACTGATATACCTATGGCTGATTCTTTTGCACAAGACCATATTTCTACACTTCATGAGGTTCATGAGCACATTAAAAAGAGTCAAGAACGTTATATGCATAATGTTAATAAGAAACGAGTAGCTAAACAATTTAATGAAAATGAATTTGTATGGTTATGAATAATTAAAAGACGTTTAAAAAATATTTCACAACATCCTAAGGTTAAACATCCACCATGTTATTATGGACCTTTTTGTATTATTCAAAAAATTGATGAGAATGATTTTAGATTAGACATACCTTCTCATTGGAATATACATAATTCTTTTCATATCAGTTTATTGAAATCGTTTAAAGGAACTCTACCACTCACTCCTATTTTGGATGATCCTTCTTTATTAGAAGGGGATGCTGAAATTTTAATTCCAGAGAAAATACTTGATTGTGATGTTACTACTATATGCACAAATAACCAATATCATAGATATTTATTTAAATATAAAAATCACTCACTTGAAGAATCTCAATGGATTCATAAGGCATCACTAACTCCGCATTATGACCATTTGATTTTTGCTTATCATTCACAATCACATTAAATTCCAGTTTTCTAGTTCCATGCATGTGTTTTTACATGGAACATGCTTATGATTGTTCAATTATGGGACATGTGATTGGCCATCCATGTCTACTTTATTCTTATCAACTGAAGTCAATTGCTCGTCAACTGGGAGGCATGTTATACTTTATGGAATAATGGAATGTTAAATGGATTTTAATGCCTTGAGGTTTTTAATGTGTTTTGTGTATTGATTTAGCAGGTGAAGATTCATGAGGGTGTGAACGCACATGGACTTATTTAAATATTTTTGGAGATATTGAAAAGAATATTTAGAAGATAATTATTTTTAGAAGATAGTATTTTTAGTTATTTTTGTAAAAATAATAGATCTCTTTAGAAAATGATGTTTTTGTAAAAATAGAAAATCATGATTTTGTAAACAAAGAAAAAGCATGCTTTTTGAAGCATCGCCTCATGTATCTTCTATTCAGGACATAATGAAAAATACCTATAAATACACATGCTCTGATAGACCTGTCTATCAGAGTATGTGGGGGGAGATTGCACCCAATTTGATGTCAAGTCTCTTGTGTCTTTCTATTCTCTAAGTATTTTTTGTGTGATTTTGTTTCTGTACTATCTTTTGCATACGTGCGTCTGCGGGATGCGAAGGTCAACAAAGCCAATACATGCAGGGAATGGCAAGAGACTATGCATGAGGAGATCAAAACTTTGGAAGATAATCACACTTGGAAACTAGTGCCAAGGAAGAAGGATATGAAGGTCATTGGAAACAAGTGGGTATATAAGGTAAAGAAGCATTTAGATGGTAGCATTGCTAGGTATAAAATTAGGCTTGTACTAAACACATGGAGTAGATTATGAAGAAACATTTAGTCTAGTGACTAAGATGACTACCATTAGAACAATCATTGCTATTGTAACAAGCAAGCATTGGAAAATGTACCAACTTGATGTGAATAATGCTTTTATGAATGGAGAGCTAGAGGATGTAGTATATATGGACCAATCATTAGGGTTTGAAGATAAAATCAGAGATGATTATGTTTGCACATTAAAGAAGGCATATATGGTCTAAAGCAAGTCCCAAGGGCATGGAATGAAAGGCTTGTATACTACTTGATGATTTTTCAATACAAACAAAGCAAAGAAGATCCATCATTATTCTAGAAAAGAGAAGGTGAAACATCTGTCTACTTATGTGCATATGTAGATGACTTAATTATTACAAGCGATCATGAAGAAGGCATCAAGGACATCAAATAAAAGCTTGGAAAGCAGTTCAAGATCTCAAACCTTGGAGATCTAAGATATTTCTTAGGTATTGAAGTCATATATAAAGATAGTGGTACCTGGCTTATGCAAAGAAAATACAGCTTGGATGTATTGAAGAACTATGGACTCACAGGGTGCAAAGCATTGATAAACTCAATGGAAGTAAATATGAAATTGACTTCAATGGAAGGTGATGAAGTTTAAGATGCACTCTTATGTAGTTCAATCGTGGGTGGGGTCTTTGAACTATGCCACTATAATATGACATGACCTACAACATATAGTTGGTGTGCTAACTCAATTCATGCACACACCTAGGGTTCCACATTTACTTGCAACAAAAAGAGTACTCATATATCTCAAGGGTACTTTAAATGAGGGTATTTTCTATCCTTTTGAAGATGATTTAAGGTGAAAGCATATACACATGCTGATTGGTTGGATCCAAAGAAGATAGGAGAAGTACAAGCTGTGATGCTTGGCGAGAAGGTCATCTCATGGATGGCAAAGAAACGACCTACAATTGCCCTATCTTCCACAAAAGTGGATTACAAAACTTTAGCACAAATAACATGCAAGCTTATGTGGCTCAAGAAGCTCATGGATGAATTGAATTTGCAAGTCAATCAATTTCCAATCATGTGTGATAACATGAGTAGTGTGTACTTATCTACCAACCCTATGTTCCATTCTAGGAGCAAGCACATAGAGGTTCGCTATCACTACATTAGGGAGAAAGCGCTGGCTAAGGAGGTACAAGTCCAACACATAAGTACCAAGGATCATTGTACTAACATGTTCACCAAAGCATTGGACTCAATCAAGCTTACAAAGTTCAAAAGAGGCATTAGAATGATGGAGCTCAGTTGAAAACTTGAAGGTTCAAGCTTGAGGGGGAGTGTTGAAAATAAAGC
Organism: Ceratopteris richardii; assembly: GCA_020310875.1. Classification (NCBI taxonomy): domain Eukaryota; kingdom Viridiplantae; phylum Streptophyta; class Polypodiopsida; order Polypodiales; family Pteridaceae; genus Ceratopteris; species Ceratopteris richardii. The sequence goes on along the minus strand of CM035412.1, from coordinate 45,199,257 downwards.
TCCAACATTAGAAGCTTATGAACCCTTTGGATGGTTGACACTTTGAACAATGTGAAGCAGGAAGTCAAGCACAAGAACTTGTACTCAAATTTGAATTTAAAATCTTCCTCATCACAATCAATTATCACCTACCACACTTAGGTGTGATAAAGCCTAGAATTTAGGAAAAGGGCTCCCTATCATTTAGGGAATCTTTTCAAAGTCTGATATACAAACAATGTACTTCAAAGTTGTAAGATCTGTTACATAAGAACAAGCTCTAAAGTTTTGTTTTTTAGGCTTATGGATTTAATTATTTATGATAAATAACATGTGGAGGCGTTCACATCTCCAAATTTAGAGTAAAAGTAGATAAAAGTAGATAAAAGTAAGAAGGAAAGGAGAGGTGTCTATTTTTAGACAAGGAAGACGCTTCTGTTGATAGCCTCTCAATAAAAAGAGTGTTTCTCTTAGTGTAGGTGGCCAAATTGAGTGATTCTTGTTGCGTTGCAAAGCTTGCAACTTGTACTATATAAGTAGATCAGTCTTTCTACAAATTTCAATGAAACAAACTTTGTGCAAGTAGGTGTTTTTGTAGAGATAGTTTCTTGTGTGTATCTAGTGTCTCATCGGAGACATACCTCTCTTCAAACTTCCATATCTCAGTCGTTATGAGGTCTTTTTGAGTGATTTCACTTGGAGGAGTTTCCTTCGCTCTCATAATTTCTATCTATATCAAAATCTTTCGTAGATCTTTGAGTTCCCCTGTTGCTGTACATCAGTTTTCAATTCAAACAGTTAATCATACCTTGCTGTTGTAGGCCTCTACATACCTTGACTTCAAACTATTTGTTTGGGAGCTATACTCCACCTTTTTTGACATTTTTTGTTTCTAAAGCATGCTTAGAGAATTTTTGGTGGTTATTTTACTATAGTCACCCATTTCTGTTTTCTTGAAAGTTTGTAGGAAAGTTTGATTTCTAAAGTTTGGAAATATTTGTTTGATTTTTTGAAGATTTTGGGAGGTCTCATCATGTTTCGTTGTGTACTTTGATGTTTACAAGTTTGTAAACATAACATTGTGGTATCAGAGCTTTTGTTTTTTTTTATTAGATCTTTCATACAACTTATTGAGTTATCTTCTTTGTTTACAACAATTCAACATGGCAGATTTGAGTGCATCGATTGAGAAGTTATCAAATGGGAGAAATTATCCCATGCGGCAATTTAGAATGGAGTCTTATCTCATGTCTAAAGGTCTTTGGGGATTGATAACAGGTACATAAGTGAAGCCGATATTACTAGAAGCTCCTACACAAGCAGATCGAGCAAGAGAGCAAGAATGGATCGAAAGAGACAGAAGAGTTATGTTTATTATATCACAAACAGTTTCGAATACTATGCTTGGGCATATAAGAGTTTTGAATACTAGTAGAGAGGCTTGGGAGTCTCTAGAAAGGTTATTTGCAACCACCAATAAAGCAAGGCAAACACAACTTATTGGTGAGATGACAAGAGTAAAAATGAAGCCACGACAATCAGTTAATGATTATGTTCTTGAGATAAAATCTCTTATTGAAGCATTAGCCTCTATTGATGCATCTCCTAGTGAGGATATAATTTTTAATAGCATGTTAAATGGCTTGAGAGAAGATGAAAGATGGAAGTCTTTCATTACGTCTATCATGACTCGAGAGAATCTACTGTCCTTTGAAGATTTACAAACGCTCATGATGACTGAAGAAATCAACATAGAAGGTGGCAACTCTTATCATTCACAAAGAGGTAGTCAAGGACAAGCTCTTTATACTTCATCAAATAGATCAAGAGGTAGAGGAAATTGGAGAGGAGGAGGAAGATTCAACAACAATGCAAGAGGAAGAGGAAGCTTTAATGATACTAGAGGAGGAAGAACAACACAACAAAGTCAACAGACTCAACCAAATCAGCAAGGTAACTTTACTTGCCATTATTGTGGTAAAGTTGGTCATTATGCCAGGGATTGTGTCTCACATAAGAGGAAGGTAAACAACAAAACTTGGTATGTAGATAGTGATTTCTCAAACCACATGAGTCACAACATGAATATGTTTGTGAAATTACACAAGCCACATTCAAGAGTCACAGTTGCTACAAGAGATAGTACTGAGCATGAAGTAGTTTACATTGGTGATTATCCACTTAATGAACATGTAACTCTTAGAGATGTTTTGTTTGTTCCTACTATTACAAGAAATTTGATTTCAGTTGGAGAGATGGAGAACAATGGAGTGAAGGTCGATTTTGACAATAATCAGTGGCAGGCTTAAAAGGACAAAAGCTAAACATATTATATACTTATGAAGTTGAAATTCTAGATTATTCAGGTTATACAATGGTTAATGAGACTCAAGTAAGTCAATTGGATTTATGGCATAAAATATTAGGACACATCAGTGTTGGCAGGTTAAAGGATATTGCAAAGAAATCATTGGTTGAAGGTTTACCACAACTACCTAAGCAAGATTTGGATTTTATTTGTGAGGCATGTCAGTTTGGAAAACAGGTACGAAGTCCTTTTTCAAAAGCAGGATTGCAAAGCAGAGGTATTTTGGACTTGATTCATACTGATGTATGGGGTCCATCTCAAGAAGAGTCCATGGTAGGTAGCAAGTACTTCGTAACAGTTATTGATGACTTCTCAAAGTTTACATTAATTTATTTTATGAAATACAAATCCAAAGTGTTTGATATGTTCAAGGAGTTTAAATCATTGGTTAAAAAGCAAACAGGTCGAAGCATAAGAAGATTGAGATGAGATGGAGGATGTGAGTACTTTTCTAATCAATTCTTGCATTTTTGGAGGAAGAAGGAATTAAAAAGGAGACTACAAATAGATACACACCTCAACAAAATGGTATGGCCAAAAGAAGAAACAGGTCTATCTTGGAGATGGGTAGGTGCATGTTAAATGAAAAGGACTTACCACTTACTTTTTGGGCTGAAGCATGCAATTTGGCAGTTTATGTGATGAATAGGTTACCACCTACTCAAAGTCATGTACAGAAAACACCTTATGAATTGTTTTATGGATCAAAACTAGATATTTCTAACAATAAAATTTTTGGAAGCATATGTTTTGTTCATGTTCCACGACAATTGAGGTAAAAGTTGGATCCAAGGTCACAAAAAATGGTTTTTATTGGTATGGCAGAAGGGCAACCAAGATATAGATGTGTGAACCCATATATCGAAGAGGTAATTGTTTCGAGAGATGTTATTTTTCATGAAGATAAATCTTGGTATAAGTATGAAGTGCAGGTAGGCAAAGAAGAAACTACAAGAAGTCATGAAGAAGAGCCAAGTTCTCTGAGCTCACCAGAAAGTCAAATTACACATGAAGAGATAACTCCCCCCAATCAAAAGTTGAAGAAAATTCTGGATTTGATTTCAAAGGAAATTGAGTCACATGAAGAAGAAAGTGAAGGTTCTACATCAAGAAGAACTCAAACTCGAAGGCAAGAAAAGCATGGTAGGACAAGAAGTCAATCAAGGTATCCAGTAAGAGAAAAAAGGCAACCACAAAGATTTTCTCATGAAGCTTATATGGCAAAACTTCTTGAGGAGCAGGAACCAACAACTTTTAAAGAAGCATCAAAGGTAAAGAAATGGGTTAAAGTAATGGATGAAGAAATGACAGCTTTGTATGAGAACAATACATGGAGTTTAGTTCCAAGGCAACCTAACATGAAGGTAATTCGATAACAAATGTGTGAAGAGATGGATAGGTATGTGCTTGAAGATGAAGAGGTGTTGCAAAATCCTTGATCTACACCAGCCAAATGAACTCCAGGAGTATATGGTGGGCCCTTTTAGCTTGCCAATGGATGTATTAGACACCCTATGTACCTTGGAAGATCACTCTCAAAAAGATAGATCAAAACAGATAAGTTGGAGTTAGCTCAGAGGTGAAAACTTGCTATTCTTGGTTCATACACCTGTCCAGTGTTTTACATAATTCTCTGAGCACAGCAGCAATTAGCTTAATTCCTCTTGGGGAAGTCTAGGTAGCTTAAAGATCTAACTTTCAAGAGTAATCTCATCAAAAATAATAAAGCACACACTGAGAATGAGTTTTAACAAGTGATGACATCATCCCGATTTTCACGGGCTACTACAGTTTGAGACCAATGAGCAGAAAAATGAAGATAACTCAAAATATAGGAATCCAATGATTATGAAAATTTTTATGGTTATACTAGACAGTAAGCTAAATCCAAAAAATTTCAAATCACTAAATTTGGATAAGTAACGACTGAGAAATGGCTCTGACAAGATGAGTGAAAAAATCGGGTACCTGACAGAGAAGTGAAGATGAACAGACCCTATTGACTTCAAATGAACATAACTGAAGATTGCAACATCCAAATGACATGAAAATTTGTGGGTATATATTAGACTTATAGAGTTAAATTTACCAAGTTAAATCACGGAAAATGATGCACCAAGCTCAGAGAAACCATCTCTGCAATCTAACTGAGAAAACTGAGAGTCATGGCAGTGAGTAGTACACTTCACAAGAACATGGAAATATGAACCCAAATGATAATGAAAATTAAAGTATATTGCTTGTACAATACAATGGACTTAGTGATACATATGTGTGCCTTGTAATCACACCTTGATATGGCATAAAGCTCAGCTCTTGGAGGTCTTCACATAGGTCTCTCTAACCACGACTAAAACTGCCATCTATTTATAGTTGAGTTTGGGAGGCTAACTTCCCTCAATCAATCTCCAATCAATCAATGATTGATTTGATTCTCTACCTACCACAAATCACAAATTTGTGGCTCCTCTTTCCATTTTTGATCATGTGGACTAGACCACTTAAGATTCTCTTACTTTTACATTAAGTAAACTCTTCAAAAGTTACAAGAGGTAGTTCACAAGTGAACTTTACATTGTCTTCATTTTAAGGCTTCTTCTATGACTTTGTGGGACTCAAGCCAATACTTAGGCTTGTCATAGACTTGCTCCAACAGCTCCCCCTCAAGCCAAGTATGCTTGAGGTCTTCAATCTTCCAAGATTACCTGCAAACCAATCATAGCCTTGAATTTGCAAAGCTTTGTACCATCCAATGCTTTGGTTAGAATATCTGCACATTGTTGATGAGTGGACACATATGATATTTGAATCTCTTTGCTTAGAACCTTCTCTCGTACATAGTGATAATGAACTTCAATATGTTTAGTCCTTGCATGAAAAATAGGATTAGCAGCTAAGTGAATAGAACTCATATTGTCACAAAAAATAGTTGGAGTTCCAAACTCCAATCCAAGATCTTTGAATAATGTCTTCATCCACATAGCTTCCTGAGTAGCTATGGCAAGAACTCTATATTCAGCTTCAGTAGAAGAGAGAGCAACTATGGGTTGCTTCTTGGATGACCATGAAATAAGCTTTGAACCTGCAAAGGTAAGATAACCTGAAGTGCTCCTTCTATCTTCCTTGGAGCCAGCCCAATCTGCATCAGAAAATAGCTTTAAACCTAAATCAGATACATAAGGATAATAAAGTCCTTCATTTATGGTTCCTTTGAGATACTTGAGAATCCTTTTGGCAGCATCCATATGTGGTTTCCTTGGTGTGTGCATAAATTGACTTAGCACACTCACACTATAACATATATCTACTCTTGTCAATGTGGCATAGTTGAGACTACCCACTAGACTTTGATATGATGTGATGTCCTCTATGCATTCACCTTCATGTGAGCTCAATTTGTGATTGACATCCATTGAAGTACCTGCAATCTTACAATCTTGCATCTTGAATTTTGCCAACATGTCCTTAATGTACTTTCTTTGAGTGAGAAACAAACCATGATCTTTGTAGACAACTTCCAAACCTAGGAAGTAGGTAAGTGAACCCAAATCACTTATCTTGAACTCTTCTCTCATCTGATCTTTGATCTTCTTCATACCATCTGCATCATTTCCTGTCAATATAATATCATCTACATATACACATAAGTAGATGACCTCATAATTACTCTTTTTGATAAAGAGTGAAGGATCTGCCTTGCTTGGTTGAAAGCCTTTGTCCTGCAAGAATGAAACAAGCCTGAAATTCCAAGCTCTTGGAGCTTGCTTGAGACCATACAATGCTTTGTTAAGTTTACACACATAATCAGGATAAACTTGATTCTCAAAACCAGGTGGTTGTGCCATATATACCTCTTCTGTTATCCAACCATTCAAGAATGCATTCTTTACATCTAGTTGAAGTATCTTCCAATTCTTGGAAGAGGCAATACTAAGCAAAACCCTAATAGTAGGCATCTTTGCCACAGGAGAGAAGGTCTCCTCATAATCAATTCCCTGAGTTTGTGCAAAGCCTTTTGCTACAAGCCTTGCCTTATACCTGTTAATGGAACCATCAGAATTCTTCTTGAGTTTATAGACCCATCTTGAGCCTATTACCTTCATGGATGAAGTCTTGGGCACCAAATCCCAAGTGTTGTTTTCCTCAAGTGCTTCAATCTCTTCCTTCATGGCATGCTTCCATTCTGTTTTTGCTTTGGCCTCTTCAAATGATGATGGCTCCTCTTGGTTTATGTCCTGTGCTATGTAGATAGAATGTTTAGTTACTAATGAGGTGTCAAACCCATACCTTTCTAGTTTTTTCTTTTCCCTCATAGATCTTCATAGGCCATGATGTGATGATTCTGCCTCATGTCCAAGTTCTTGCAATTTTGCTTTACCTTTAGACTTCCATGCTTTGATCTTTTCCATCTGAGATTCTTCATCATCCTCTGAGGTGTCTTGTTCTTCAATCTTTGGTTGTTCTCTACCAAGCTTTGGACAATCTTCTTCAAGATCATATGGTAAATTGATCTTCCTGCATGAATCTTCATACCATGAATTGTTCTCATCAAAAACTACATCTCTTCTTACCAAGAATCCTTTGTTGGTAGGGTTGTATAACCTGTAGCCCTTTTGATTGTTGTCATATCCAATAAATACACACCTTTCTGCCTTTGGATCCATCTTGCCTCTAACCTGTGAAGGAACATGAGCAAAAGCAATACATCCAAAAATTTTACAATGATCTAAGCTTGGTCTTCTTCCATTCCAAGCCTCATATGGAGTCATCCCATCAAGGGATTTTGAAGGCAACCTGTTAATCAAGTAAGTGGCTGTAGAAACAGCCTCAGCCCATAAGTAATTAGGTAAATGCTTTTCATTTAACATAGACCTTGCAGCTTCAACAATTGTCCTATTCCTCCTTTCTGCCACTCCATTTTGCTCAGGAGTGTACCTTGTAGTTACCTCTCTTTTGATTCCTCTTTCTTGAAGAAAAGAATCAAACTCATGGGAGAAGTATTCTCCCCCTCCATCTAACCTTAGCCTTTTTAGTGATTTACCTGTTTGATTCTCCACAAGAGCCAAATATCTTTTGAAACATGAAAAAACTTCATCTTTGTGTTTCGTAAAGAATAGGATAGTCCATCTACTGCAATCATCAATAAAGGAGACATAATACCTTGATCCAGATATTGAAGCTTCCTTGCTAGGTCCCCATACATCTGTATGAACCAACTCCAAGAGATCTCCATGCATATAACCTTTCTTCATGAATGGTAACCTGTGAGACTTTCCAAATTGACATGCACTACACTTATAAATCATATGTTGTTTTGACAAGTTAGGGAGTCCAAGTACACTTTGGTCCCTGCAAATTTGCTTTAATGACCTTTCACCAATATGTGCTAACCTTTTGTGCCATACTTCCAATTCTGTGAGTGTCTGACTACCATAATTAAAGAGAGCAATGTTTCTAGTGTCCTGTAATTCAAATGTGAACAATCTACCTGTCTTTTCACCTTCTGCAATTTTTCTAAATCCTTGACTTGGATCTTCAACAAATGCTCCTACCTTTGTGAACCTTACTTGCAACCCTTTCTCTACTATCTGCCCAACACTTATCAAATTCTTTGTAATGGTAGGGACATAGAGTACCTTACTGAGTAGGTTGATGTTTCCATCAGGTGCTTTGACATGGCCTATTTTCTCCACAGGATGTTTTGTATCATCTCCTGTTTGTACCTCATGCTTATTCCTTGGATCTTCTAAATCTGATAGGAGTGCCACATTTCTTGCCACATGATTTGAACAACCTGAATCTATGTAGAAAACATGCTCATCAGATTTACCTTGTGGCATAGCCATGGTCATGATCAATAATGAATCCTCTTTGTTTGAATCTTCTGTGTAGTTATTGTAGTCTCTCCTTACTTTCCTCCTTGATAGTTTGAATGATTGTAGTTGTTGTACTTGCCATGGTAGTTGTTGAACCTTCCTCTTGAGTAGCCATAACTTCCTCTATTATATCCTCTTCCTCTTTGATTCTTGGAATTCCTAAAGCAATTTTCAGTTGTATGATTAGTTAGTCCACAAATAGAACATGGGTTGGAGACTTGGGATCTCCCCCTGCCTTGTCTACCTCCTCTTCCTCTACCTCTGCCATGTCTTCCTCTACCTGCATAGTTAGCTTGATATGTACCTGCTTCATCATCCACTTTCTTTGCCTTTCCTTTGTTATCTTTGGACTTGCTTTTATCAGTATATAAAGCTGAAGATTGATTACCTTTAGAGCTTTCTCCATTTTTGATAAGCTTTGCCTCTTGAGTAAGTAGTTGTCCAATGAGTGTATTGAAATCAGGTACATGCATGTCCATGTACAAATCCATAGCTGTGGTGAATGCTTCCCACTTGTCATCTGTCTTCAAGCCATTGATGACCTGCCTTACAATTTTCTCTTCATCTGTTACCTCTCCAATGCTTCCCAACTGATCTGCTATGTCCTTGAGCTTTGTGACAAAATCAGTCACATTTTGTTTGGGAGCCTTCTTGAGAGTTGTGAAATCCAGCCATAGTTGATGCTTCCTAGCTTTGGTACTTGAAGAAAAGAAAACTTCAAGTGCATCCCACACTTCCTGAGATGTCTTACAACTTCTAATGTGAGGCAACAAAAAATCTGAGATAGAGTTGAGGAGATAAGACCTTGCAAGTGCATCCTTGGAGCACCATGTGGTCAATCTTTCTTGCTCTTCTTGTGTTGGTTGACTTTTGTTCCTGAAACTTGGCATAACTTCATCTCCAACCACATAACCATATAAACTTCTACCTTGGAGATAAGCTTCCATTCTTAATGACCAAGCTGAGTAGTTACCTCTGTCCAATTTGTCAATTGATGAAGGAAATCCATCTGCCATGTTGTCCAACCTTGCTCTGATACCACTGTGAAGAGATGGATAGGTATGTGCTTGAAGATGAAGAGGTGTTGCAAAATCCTTGATCTACACCAGCCAAATGAACTCCATGAGTATATGGTGGGCCCTTTTAGCTTGCCAATGGATGTATTAGACACCCTATGTACCTTGGAAGATCACTCTCAAAAAGATAGATCAAAACAGATAAGTTGGAGTTAGCTCAGAGGTGAAAACTTGTTATTCTTGGTTCATACACTTGTCCAGTGTTTTACATAATTCTCTGAGCACAGCAGCAATTAGCTTAATTCCTCTTGGGGAAGTCTAGGTAGCTTAAAGAGCTAACTTTCAAGAGTAACCTCATCAAAAATAATAAACCACACACTGAGAATGAGTTTTAACAAATGATGACATCATCCCGATTTTCACGGGCTGCTACAGTTTGAGACTAGTGAGCAAAAAAATGAACATAACTCATAATATAGGAATCCAATGATTATGAAAATTTTTATGGTTATACTAGACAGTAAGCTGAATCCAACAAGCTTTAAATCACTGAATTTGGATAAGTAACCACTGAGAAATGGCTCTGACAAGATGAGTGAAAAAATCGGGTACCTGACAGAGAAGTGAAGATGAACAGGCCCTATTGACTTCAAATGAACATAACTGAAGATTTCAACATCCAAATGACATGAAAATTTGTGGGCATATATTAGACTTATAGAGATAAATTTACCAAGTTAAATCACGGAAAATGATGCACCAAGCTCAGAGAAACCATCTCTGCAATCTAACTGAGAAAACTGAGAGTCATGGCAGTGAGTAGTACACTTCACAAGAACATGGAAATATGAACCCAAATGATAATGAAAATGAAAGTATATTGCTTGTACAATACAATGTACTTACTGATACATATTTGTGCCTTGTAATCACACCTTGATATGGCATAAAGCTCAGCTCTTGGAGGTCTTCACATAGGTCTCTCTAACCACGACTAAAACTGCCATCTATTTATAGTTGAGTTTGGGAGGCTAACTTCCCTCAATCACTCTCCAATCAATCAATGATTGATTTGATTCTCTACCTACCACAAATCACAAATTCGTGGCTCCTCTTTCCATTTTTTATCATGTGGACTCAACCACTTAAGATTCTCTTACTTTTACATTAAGTAAACTCTTCAAAAGTTACAAGAGGTAGTTCACAAGTGAACTTTACATTGTCTTCATTTTAAGGCTTCTTCTATGACTTTGTGGGACTCAAGCCAATACTTAGGCTTGTCATAGACTTGCTCCAACAAAATGGGTGTACAGGATAAAGAGAAATAGTGATGGTTCAATAAGTAGATATAAAGCAAGGCTTGTTTGTAAAGGTTATGCACAGATTTATGGCATCGATTATGAAGAGACATTTTCTCCTGTTGCCAAGATATCAACAATAAGGACACTAATAAGTGTTGCCGCAAGCAAGGTATGGAATCTTTATCAATTAGATATAAAAAATGCATTTCTCAATGGTGATTTAAAATAAGATGTGTACATGGAGCAACCAGCAGGTTATGAAGATCCCAAGAAGCCTACACATATATGTAAACTCTTGAAAGAATTGTATGGTCTTAAGCAGGCTCTAAGGGCTTGGAATTTTAGATTGGTAAGGTTTCTTGAAAGGCAGGGATATAGGTGTTCAAATGCAAATACTTCTTTGTATGTTAAGGTTGAAGGATCATTGATTGTTTATATCTCAATTTATGTGGATGACTTGATAATAATAGGAAACAATGAAGGTGAGATAGCCAGGATCAAAGCAGAGCTTGGATCTAAATTTAAAATTTCAGATTTAGGAGAACTGACGTACATTCTTGGAATCGAATGCATGAAGAAGGACGATAGTGTATATATTCTACAAATGAAGTATATTTCAGATTTGTTAAAGAAATATGGCATGGAACATTGCAAGAGTATCAGTAATCCGATGGAACCCAATGTGAAGTACAATGCTTAAGATGGTGAACCTTTAGAAGATCCACTTATCTAAAGGTCTTTAATTGGTTCTCTTATATATGCAACTTTAACAAGACCGGATATTACATTTAGTGTAAGTACATTGTCTCAATTCATGAACAAACCCACCGATGTACATATGCAAGGAGCTAAAAGGGTCTTGAGATATTTGAAGGGTACATTAAATGAAGGTTTGGGCTATAAATATCATGAAGGGTTGGATTTGAAAGCATACAATGATGCAGATTGGGCTGGAAATAAGGATGACAAAAGGAGTACAGGTGGATATCTGATATTTACATGTAATGATTTGGTTTCATGGAGTTCTAAAAAACAGTCTACAATAGCACTTTCAAGCACAAAAGCTGAATATAGAAGCCTTACAAATGCAACATGTGAGATTATGTGGTATTTGAAGCTTTATGAAGATATGAATCTATCTATAGCACGTCCACTACTCTTTGGAGATACTGTAAGTTCATTATAGCTCACGTTGAATCCAATGTACCATGCAAGAACCAAACACATTGAAGTACACTACCACTATATTTGAGAGAAGGTGGTGAATGAAGATATTCATATTCAACATGTTGGAACTAAAGATCAATTAGCAGATATACTCACAAAAGCAGTGGATGCGCAGAAGCTCAAGCGAATCAAAGTTCTACTTGGAGTCAAAGCTTTGGATTTAGAGCTTGAGGGGGGCAATGTTACATAAGAATAAGCTCTAAAGTTTTGTTTTTTAGGCTTATGGATTTTATTATTTATGATAAATAACATCTGGAGGTGCTCACATCTCCAAATTTAGAGTAAAAGTAGATAAAAGTAAGAAGGAAAGGAGAGGTGTCTATTTTTAGACAAGGAAGGCGCTTCTATTGATAGCCTCTCAATAAAAAGAGTGGTTCTCTTAGTGTAGGTGGCCAAATTGAGTGATTCTTGTTGTGTTGCGAAGCACAACTTGTACTATATAAGTTGATTAGTTTTATACAAATTTCAATGAAAAAAACTTCATGCAAGTAGGTGTTTTTGTAGAGATAATTTCTTGTGTGTATCTGGTGTCTCATCAGAGACATACCTCTCTTCAAACTTCAATATCTCAGTCGTTATGATGTCTTTTTGAGTGATTTCACTTGGAGGAGTTTCCTTAGCTCTACACTTTCTATTTATATCAAAATCTTTCATAGATCTTTGAGTTTCCCTATTGCTGTACATCAGTTTTCAATTTAGATAGTTAATCATACCTTGCTGTTGTAGGCCTCTACATACCTTAACTTCAAACTATTCGTTTGGGAGCTATACTCCACCTTTTTTGATGTTTTTTGTCTCTAAAGCATGCTACTGAGAGTCTAATTTCAGAATATATGATGTTTTTTGAGAAACTTTGCTCAGAGAGTTTCTGGTGGTTATTTTGCTATAGTCACCCATTTTTGTTTTCTTGAAAGTTTGGAGGAAAGTTTGATTTCTGAAGTTTGGAAATATTTGTATGATTTTTTGAAGACCTTGGGAGGTCTCATCATGTTTCATTGTGTACTTTGATGTTTACAAGTTTGTAAACATAACAAGATCCCCCATGTGTTATTTCTCATAGAATTTGAATACGATAGTAGACTCCTTGCTAAGCAAGCCCCCTGCTTGTTTGAGGATTTTCATTAGACTTTGCATTGCCATATCTCTCTCATAGACTTATGTGTGTAGGAGCTAGTTAGCTCTGAGTGATGAGTAGAGTTTCCTTATCATTTTGTATCCATTTCTTTTAATATTCAATTTGTTAGAAAGCTACTACTGTCTTCTAAATTTGACTCAAAGCTCACATCTAAACTCTACATATTATGAGAGATATTGATTCAAGAGTGAACAATGGTCTCTGTGTGCATGCCTAGTGAAGGCAACAAATAGTCTGTCTTGGAGGCATTGGTTCGCAGAGTAGGAGCAAACATTTTGAATGAGAAAACTTGTATTAGGAAGGTCTTATTGTCTAGTTTGAGTGTGCAAAAGCTCTTCGCTTTATTCTCCAAGAGCTCAAAGAATCATCATTTTTTTGAGTGAATAGAGGTATCTCTGAACATACGTGTGAGGCCATCTACGCTTCAAGCTGCATAGGGAAAGTGTATGTTCTCCCATCAATGCCTACCTCTTGGACTTGAAGTAATTTTATGTTGACTTTATAGGTGAATATGTATAGTACCCACCATGATCCTTTGTAATTCATTGACTAGAGATATAATTGTTTGGAAGTCAATTGATCCATGGGTTGCAACGTGTAGCTTGTGGCTTGACAATAACCTAGTTTGTGATCGAATGTCCATAGGTATGTGGTTTGAAAGCCCACTAGTTTCTCGCCCAAAGACTCTTCCATGATACCCATCTAAGGCATTGAAGCCACTATGCTATGAAAAGGCCCCCTCGCTAACCACAATACAACCACAATATGACTCAACACTAACCAAATGTATCTTTTTCATTGATGAGGTGTTGCAACACATGTGCGGCCACCTCATGTGACCTAAGTCAACATTTGCATGATATATTTCTCAGCTTTTCTTTTAAAAAATTATGAAAAAAAATCATGAAAGCATTGTTTTGTAGAGGGAGGAAAAGTACATCACAAGAGAGCAGTTTGATGATTGATCTAGAGAGGATAGATAGGCTAAGGGGAGTTACGCCAAACCAATGGGAGAGAGATGGTGTGTGTATCCACTTTGTGGATGATGGTGTCACTGGAATATGAGTGCGCTTTACTCTCAAACAGAGTGTCAGGTTGGACTCGACGCATACATTGACGAGATTTGTTTGGGGAACAAAGCGGACAGATTCTGCTTGTAAATCCTGTTGAAGCGTGCAATGGCCGCTCTCGCAAGCCCCTCTTCTCTTCTTGCCAGGTCTGAGATTCTGGGGCAGGCAATCTCAACGGCGTCCAGCACTTCCTCTTCCTCCTCCAGCGTCTCCTCCAGTCCAAGTATTGTCTCGCTCCTTGGTAAGAAGAAGGCCAAGCCTGCCCCCAAGTCCGCGAAAGCCGCTCCTGCGAATGAGGAACTTGCAAAGTGGTATGGTGAGTGTCTTTCAATCCGTTCATTTCTCGTAGCTCCCCTTACCGTAATATCCAGTTATTTTTAGTCGTATGCTTAAGAGAATACGTTGCATTCTCTTTCCATGTGCAAGAACTTCGTAATCAATGGCATAGATGGCGTTGTTCCGCAGCTCTACGGTGATGCTTGATATCCATGTTTAGCCATGGGCCTATTATCATCCAGCGTCCTCGTTCTCTGTTATCTGCTATCTGCATTCGTCATACCCGATATAATGTGTTAATGTGCACCAGCAAATCGTATATTTTTTGTGAAGACATAGATGCCTGTCTAGTCGGTATTTGTATCTATGCGGACTGACGCCATTGCTTTCATGCGTAACGGATGTTTTGCTCATCGTTGTATTCCCGTGGTAGGATATGTATGCTGATTCTAGCATGCATTGCAGTTCTTCAAAGTGTTACCATATTCAACGGTTTTTGATAAGGGTTAATGATTGTTAGGACCATCACGGAGAATCTATCTTCCCGAAGGCTTGTTAGACAGGTCTGATGTTCCTGAATACCTGAGTGGAGAGGTTCCTGGCGAGTAAGTTGTCTTGCGATTTAACCCGTACCCATGTATTTTAAGTGGATGCTGAAGGGACTTGATTATTGTGGCCATGCCACTAATGGTACGTTATGTCTTTGTTTGATATAATGAAGTTACGGGTTCGACCCATTCGGTCTCAGCAAGAAGCCCGCAGATTTTGAGAAGTAAGTGTCAATGTAATCTGTTAATATTGATCTTCACGAGGCAGAATTTCTCATCTCATGCTGATTGATATGTGCCCTAGTGTAGGTACCAGGCTTACGAGCTTATTCATGCACGATGGGCTATGCTAGGGGCTGCTGGGTTTGTCCTTCCTGAGGCTTTCAACAAGTATGGGGCAGTCTGTGGACCTGAGGCTGTCTGGTTCAAGGTACTCATTCACCACCATATCCTTTATCCCGTGACCTGGTTGAGCAATGTATATGTTTATCCCATGTCGAAGTCTTGACATGTCAAAGCTTTCTCCATTATCAGTCTTGTAATGTGAAAATACACATTTATTCTGAGCTGTCTCACCTGTGCAAATTGTCATGTACTACCTCAGGATAGATGTAGCAGGCTGCATATGCACTTTATGCAGTATTTGTACTCAGTATGGATGCAAATGTGGATTTTCTCTGAAGCATTCATTATTGTATTACTATTGTGAAGGTTATTGCTTTTGCTAAGCCTCCCTGATTATTTGGCATCAAACAAAGCCTAAGACTTGGTCTAGTACATGTTAACACATGGCTCTTGTTTGCAACAAATTCTCCAGGAAGTTATGCATGCAATGAGCTGTAAACTTTTCCTACTTCTAAGTTTTTCAGTGTTTTTGGTGCCCTTGAACACTTCAATAGGTTATTGTAGCTTATCTGTAGTGGATGAACTAATGTATGCTTGATGACCTCCAGACTGGGGCTCTTCTTCTTGATGGTGGCTCACTTGAGTACTTTGGAGCAACTGTTCCTGTTAATCTTGCTGCAGCAGTAATTGCAGAAGTGGTTCTTGTTGGTGGGGCTGAATACTATAGAGCTTCGAACTTGCAGGTACAAGCATTATTAAGTTGCAGAAACAGGAGGACTGTACAACAACCTCCCTATACCATGCTCAACTGTTTGATCTTGTTTTTTGTATTACTGTTTATGTTTTTAATATTGTTGTTATCACTAAGCTTCCTTTTAATATTATCATTGTACATTATTATTATTATGATAAATTTTATTGTTATGGTATCATCATGTTTATTACTTCACACTGGCTATTACTATCATTTTTTGGTAATATGACAATTTAAAACTTATGAAATTTTTGGCTGCACAATCTGCGCTCTGAGTCTATAATGCTGGAGTAAGATCCTCATGGAGGGTAGAGGGGGTTCTATGAAGTTGACTTAAGGAAAACCTCTTTGATGAGTTATCGAGCCCACACATGACCTTTTCTAAATGGTGTTGCCTCAGTCTTTATCTCTTAGTAATTGGAGCCATAGCAGCTACATCAAGGGATTTCAATATGCTCTGTTAGATCATAAATGTGAGGCAGGTTGGCTATTGCATATTTTTACCTGCTGCTTACCACTTTCTGTCAAGTTTCAAGGGAAGAGAGAGTCCAGGCAGAAATTAGAAATTTATTACTCTGGCGAATTTCTTACATGTGGACAGGTGGAGTATTAGTATTGCTTCTGCATTGTCTGAACCCACCTTAAGGGCTTGGTAACTAGATGGGGTCGAATGGGAGGGTTCAATGCTGATTCCTCATGCAATTTATTATTGCTTGTAGATTGTATATGTGTTCTGGACATCTCCTCTTCCTCTACTTACATTTGTACTGGCTATCAATGCTTCTTGGGTTAGGCCTCCTGTAAGTCCAGTTTGGATGTGTAGTCCATATGTGTGGGTATGCTGTTTCTTTTGCTTTACATTTTCTTGTCTATGTGTGGCACATGGTTTGCATGGTCATGAATGTTTGTTTGTATGACATATTTTCTTCTTGTTTTCTGTTAATGACTTGTCAGTGAATTCACACCTTGCTGGTGATACTGTGCGTAGGAAAATTGCATTTCAGAGTGTATTTTTCTGACCGTTCACATCTAATATGTGAATGTTTGTTTGTATGACATTTTCTTCATGTTTTCTGTTAATGTCACTTATTACTTGTCAGTGAATTCACACCCTGCTGGTGAATACTATGCCTAGGAAAATTTGATCGTTGAGTGTATTTTCTGATCTTTCCATTTATTACTATTTCTTGCTGCCTTTGTAGGGATTTGATAGGCTGCATCCTGGTGGTCCATTCGATCCTTTAGGTCTTGCAAAGGATCCTGATCAGTTTGCACTTCTGAAAGTGAAGGAGATAAAGAATGGCAGGCTTGCTATGTTTTCTATGCTTGGCTTTTTCTTGCAGGCCTATGTAACCGGGCAGGGACCTGTTGAAAATTTGGCTGCCCACTTGAGTGACCCTTTTGCTAATAACCTTCTCACTGTCTTGCAAGGATCTGCTGAGTGAACAGTACACCTCAAGTGTGGTCATTGTTGGAAATGCTTCATGTACATGCTCGAATTATGCCAATACATAAAAAGTAGATAGTTCATCATCTCCTTTGTCACAAAGACTATTTAAACTTTTTGTCGTGCGTAATCAGCAGATATTGAAATTGTGCTTCAGGTCAATCCATTATTCATTGTAATCAGTAAGGCTGGCTATTCAATAGTGGAGGACGTAATCACGTTGTCAATTGTGTTTCCTAATTTCTTTCCTGCATTCAGGGTGACTCTAGAAGATACTCCCCTCTCCCCCTCTCCACATCCTATAGAGGACATGGTGGGTGGTGCAGGGATACATGTCCTTGCTATCGCTTAATAGACTCCAGAAGAACTTAAGACCAAAATGCAGTCTTACCGGAATTATAGAACCTATTTGTGTGCTTTCTAAGCTACTGACGAGTAATTGGCTTGATATGGCCTTTGATTATTTAGAAAATTATGGCTAGCCCCCTGCATTCTCCCAGTAACGAATTTCTCTGTGAAAAATGATATAAGTTGTTAACTATCAGCTGGCATTCATATGATATAGGCAGCTGCGAATCAGCTGTTTGGAGCAAATGATGCTTCACATTACTGCACGGAGGTTTGTTCTTAGATTCCCAGATTTTCTTGTAGACGAAACAAGGGTAATTCCTATAGAGGATGTTAGTGAATTTATTTTTCTGAAGTTCATCATATATCTGCTAGCCACATCATAAGAAGCTCCCCAAATTTTTTAAAGCTTTATGAGATGTTAATTCAGAGAAGCATACTAGTATGAGAATCCTTAGCTGTTCTGCAAGAGCGAATGCGAGGAATAATGGCACGTTTGACAGACAAAGCTATCAATGCATTTGCCTGGGCATCTCTGCCATCCCAGAGAATCTACTCTGCAGTAGGTGCAGCAGAAATAGCAGCACGAACAGGAATCTGCGGAATATCATCTTCGACACCATCTTCATCAGCTCCAACACCTGTATTTGCAGTATCTGTTGTCAGAGGTGTAACAGGACGTCTTTCAACACCCTGCACAATGTTCCACAATCCTTTTGCAACCAATACATGTCGCATCATATAAGCCCATAATGGGTAGTTGGTACCATCCAACTTATCCTCAACAGCCAACATTCACTGCTTTCAGCCATGGTCGGTGACTAAAATACCTAGATGTAGAAAATTGACTGTATCTCAAAAAGTTGAACAGAACTGCTCAGACGAGTTTTGCTAGACCTGTAGCAGACTTCGAGACGCTTAAATTGGTGAACAGAAATTGGTATATACCTTTGGCACAAAAAGACGAAATAGCTTGCACGAGCGTTTCGATAGTGCGTTTGGAGGCCGAAACAAGCTCAGATCGTGATTTCGGCACCACAAAGCGAAGATGTTTTGATCTCGGAAACATGCTGAGTATGCTCACCAGAATTCGTGCGATTTTGAGACTGCAAACGGAGGAGTGTCGATGGCACCCTAGATGAAGCGAGGACATGCTCTGATACCAATTGTTGGAGTTAGACATCTACGGAAGCACGCGAACAACACAAGGAAGAAGAAGCTTGGAGCACAACACACAATACTGAATGTATTACTAGAGAATGTACAAAGATAAGTAGCCCATCAGGGCAATAGGCGTATATACAAGCCGGGGAAAAAAACCTCCTAAAGAGAGAAAAAAGTGTCCCTGCAGTCCTAGTGTGTTCACACATATCACTACCTAAATATATCAACAGAGTGTTCACAAACATCACTACCTAAATATATCAATAGTTCTTTGGTTTGCTTCTTATGCAATCCCCTTATTCCTCATCATTCATAGATATTGACCAAAGAAATGGGCAAACTAACCTCTATTTCTTATGATTTTGATATACGAACAATTCAAATGATTAG
This sequence comes from Ceratopteris richardii, assembly GCA_020310875.1. NCBI lineage: Eukaryota > Viridiplantae > Streptophyta > Polypodiopsida > Polypodiales > Pteridaceae > Ceratopteris > Ceratopteris richardii. The sequence continues at coordinate 45,180,013 of CM035412.1, read as the reverse complement.
GCTCATTGGAAGATCTTGGATGGGCCTAATCACTTGAATCAATCGTGCCCTAGTTTCATTCCATTACTTGAAATTTTTTGTTTTCTCCGTGTCAAAATCCTAAGATCGACTGTCTATTTTCGTGATTTTGATACCTCAATTTCTTATGAATTTTGTTGGAACATCAAGCTTACACTATGATTGAGGTGGATTTGAAATTAACCTCAATTTTTTATGAATTTTAAAATTAACCCCAATTTCTTATGAATTTTGATGGAACATCAAGCTTACACTATGGTTGAGGTGGATTTGATTAATTTTTTAAAAAGATTTTTCATGGATCTTCTACCATTTTAAAATCCTAGAGCTTTACACATGTAAAAGGATGAAGAGAGAGCCCGAATTCCACGAATTTGTGGTGGTTGAGTTGTAATCAATCACTCAAAAATAGATCAAACTAGATCTTCACTCTTCTTAGATTATAGAAAAGTGAATTGATTCCCTCCAACAAACTTTATCCCCTTCATTTGAATTCAAAATCCACTTGTATAAGTTGTGGATCACTTCTAGATTCTAACTTCAAATCACATGTACATTACATGGAAGCAATATACATACACTTGTGGCCATCATTTTCTTGCTCCATTTTTTTGTATCATCTTCTTCAACAACAGTAGCTTGTAGAGGCTACTGCTCTCTCTACAAAGCTTGGAATTTGATGAGAGTGGATTTATTGGAACACTATTATTGTTTATTTTATGGCTTTAAATTTTCAAATCATTTGGTTTAGTAGATTAGGAGAACTCTCAGATTTTTTGTCTCGAGATCAATCTCTATGCATTCCTGAAAAATAGAAGGTACCAGTGTTGAGTGTCTGATTCATTCCAAAAGCATAGTTCGCCTATTTCTTGTACTCTTGTGCATTCTATACACTCAAAACTATGTGTATCACATCTCCAAAAGCATGTTTTCCAATTGTAATCATGCTGGTTGCAATGAGCATTTGAAGTTCATTGTCTTATCCAAAGATAGTAAGTTTTTTGAGCTAGTCGATGTGCAAACCTATCTATTCTGTATCGACTCTTTCTCCTGGATGATCCAAAATACATAATGCATTTTATTGCACTTATCACATGCCTATAAGTTCTATTTGAGTCTCCATAAACTTAAGGGCTGGTCTTGTGCTGGTTGGCTGGACCAAACTTTGTCGCTTTGCAACTCGCTTTTCTACATCCTACAAGCTTCTCCAAGTTCTTTCAGTGGTATCACAGTTAGATCAAGATGGGTGATGGCTTTCCCTCAATGATTACAGAATCTTGATCAACATAAGTATGAAGCTTGGAAAATCAGAATGGAGGCCTATTTTCAAGGTAGAAATCTTTATGGAATTGTAGTAAGTGATGAAGCTATGCATGTTCCAAGATCCAAAGGAGAACCTACACAAGAGGAGATTGATAAGCTCACACTTTGGTGCACAAGGGATGCTCAAGCAAAGTCATACATACTAAACTCTATCTCTGACTTCTTATTACCACATATTAGAGGATGCAAGACATCTCTAGAGACTTGGGATGCCCTAGAGACTTTCTTTCCTACTAGTACCAAAGCAAGAAAGAATCATCTTTGGAAGGAGTTCAACCAAATGAAGAAAACGCCTAAACAAACCATCACAGAGTTTGTTACCAAGGTCAATGAGTTTGCAGACCAGTTAGCATCCATTGGAGTGCTGATTGAAGAAGAGGCTATCATGAGGCAAATTCTCAATGGGATTTGAAGTGATAAACAATGGCAATCCTTCACCATGGCTTATGATCTCATCATGGATGTGAAAACTCCAAGCTTCAACATCTTTCTTGGACAACTCTGCAATCAAGAGGCCAACAATAGCATAAAGGAAGGTAACTCATATCATGATAATGCAACTAGTGCTCTGTATGCAGACAAGAAGGATAAGAAGTTGAAAGGCAAGAAGACGAAAGAAGATGAAGAAGAGACTTCCCAAGCCAACTTCGCAAGCAAGAGCAAGTGGAAAGGAAAGAAGAAAGGACCAAAGCATAACAAAGCCAAATGTTAGAATGTTCAACCTTTTGCCATTTGCGATAAAACCAACCACACCACTCAGAATTGTTGGTTCAATGGGAAGACCCAGAAAGGACGTGGAAGAGGTGGATATGGAAGCAATAGAGGTAGAGGTGGACACAACTTCAACAATAACAATAGATGCTATAATAGAAGGGACTTCAACAATTATTCACTAGATCAACCACATGAAGACTCATTGCTTCTAATGAATCTAAGCCACAAAGAAGGTAAAGAAGATTATCATTTGTTCTACATAGATTCAGGATGATCAAATCATGTTGTACACAACATTGCTCCTCTATCTGACTTGGAAAGTCCAAAGAATAGACATGAAGTTCAAACATGGGATGACACAAAGCACAATGTGGAGAATATTGGTAATGTCAAAGCTTGCAATGGCAGGACAAATTACATTCTAAGCAAGGTTCTTTATGTACCCACTATCACTAAAAACCTAATAATTGTAGGCCAAATAGTTGAAAAAGGTTTGCAAGTTAGGTTCACCCAACATGGAGCTTTTGTGGAAGATCAATGTCAAGGCTTCAAGAAGATAGCCAGAGGTGAGAAGCATGCTAGGCTCTTTATGTTTGAAGTAGGAGAAACCAAGAACATAGCTCTATTCACTTTTAGGTTGCAAACCCTAAGTTCCATGGGAGTCGCATCAGGTTTGTAGTCAAGGCAAAAATGTTGCAACAATTTGTGAATATATTTTGTTTGACACAAAACAATTCCCCTATTAACTTGCATAAATTGAATGCCCAGATAAGAATACAAACACCCCAAAACTGACATCTCAAAAGAGGCATGCAAATCAGCCTCAAATTCAACAATATGCTTCTCATTAGGACCATATGAGCAACATATTATCAATATATATAATAATATTAGAATTACATCATCATGATGTTTAATCTATAAAGTTCTCTCAGTTGGATTGTTCTCAAATCCATGTGCGAGCAAGTAAGCATGTATCTTTTCATACCAAGCATGTAGTTCTTGCTTCAATACATACAACACCTTTTTCAACCTGCACACTATGATTTCATGCCCTTTTGCACAAAACCATGAGGTTGAAGTACATATACTTCTTCATGAAAATCACCATTCAAGAATGTAGTTTTAATGTCCAACTGATGTGCATTCCAAGCATGATGAGTTGCAAGTGCACAAATGCTACCAACGGTGGTCATATGACATATTGCAGCAAAGGTGTCATCAAAATCAATGCCCTTCTCTTGAGCATAACCTTTGGCAACAAGCCTAGCCTTATACCTATCAACAATTCCATCAAGCTTACATTTTGGCTTATATACCCATTTAGTGCCTATGGTATTTTTGCCTGGAGGCAAATCACATAAAGACCAAGTACCATTCTTCACAATGGCATCATATTCTGATTGCATAACAACCATCCAAGTTTTTTAATTTTGGGCTTCATTAAAAGAAACGGGCTCATTCTCATAAAAAAGGTGTGAGACAGCTATTGCATAACAATCTGAAGCAAAAGAAGCATTATGAGAGCCTAAATGAGTATGATATAGAAAGGAACAATCTAAGTTGCTATCTATCAAAGTTTGCATCAACTATTTAGGCATAGTTTTTGCCTCTTCTATGTCAACTCTTTCATCAATAAGTGCATCATACAAATTTGCATTGGAAATAGAATGATCTTCATTTGCATTTGAAACTTGTAAAGGCTATGAAATTGCCTCAATAGGAGCAACATTTGATTATCCACCTTTAAAAAGAGGCAGCAAAGTGTCATACACATCCTTTGAGCTAATTGATGTCTCCTTGCTACATGAAATTAAGGGCTTAATTGCATCTTCCACAAAAACATCACAACTAACTAGAATGCATTTAGTCTATGTATGATATAGATGATATCCTCTCAATAACATGTGAATAGCCTCGTCTATTTATTATTAATCTACATAACGACATGTAGACAAGGGAGCTTATTAGTTTTTTTGTGGATATGTTTTTATTCAATCCTATCAATGTCATGGACAAATGAAACCATCCTGAACCTCAGTTTCCATGTGAATCCTATAGCTCATGATTGGTTAAAAACTAGGAGAAACCAATCCTTCCATTGCATTTGAAACATGCCAAAACCCTAAGATCAACTATCTATTTGCTAAATTCTGACATTCGGAGGTCCTATTCAGATTGCTGACATCATTGATGACATCATCAATTTGCAATCGCCCTTGGGAACGGCCCTTGAAAATCTATATAAGGAGGCCTTGACCACATACATACTCCGACTTGCCAATGCTAGTCTTGGGAGCTCAAGGAGTCCTAATCACCAACTAAGTACTTTCAAGTTGCAGTTCGAGTTCTAGTCTTGTCTCTTGCTCTACTCTTGTCTAGACTTGTATCCTGGACATCTAGCCTTGTCCTCTTGTAATCTCGTAGTACGAGATCTTGTCGAGTTCTTTCTTATATCTAGTTCATCTCCCTGAAGGGAGTTCTTGTTATCTAGAGATCTTGATCCATACTTATGATCCCAGGTTTTGGGATCTCCTGTATTGTTGGGGGATTCTTAGACAAGGAGTTTGAGGGTTTGTAGGAGAAAAGGGAAGAGACAAGAAGAGAAAATACCCATGGAAACCTCTGCCGATTGATTACAGTAAGACAATTACAATGTTTGAAGCACAATACAAGCCAATACCTCTGTGCACAATCCCACAGAGGGCTCAATTACAAATACCAAATATCCCAAAGTCTTCTTGGCGCCGGACTCCTCTGCACCAGACCTCCACCTGCTTCAAGCTTATCCTTGTGCACACCTTGCACCAAGCTTCCACTAAGGGGGAGGAATGAATACCTTCTGTCAGCATGCGCACACTGCAAGGAGACCTTGAGATCCTTGGGGGACTAGCTTAGCACTCTCTGCACAATCCCTTAGTCACTCTCTATGCACTTCTTCAACTCCACTTCTCTGCGTCGCACACTGGTGACTCTTGCACTTCTCTTTCTTGCTTTTCTTAGACTATGCTTCCCTTGCTTACTCTCAGATTATGGTCCAAGAAGATTCCTTGCCTTGATTTGAGTGTGTCGATCACGTACGCTCCTAACTGCAATAGTATCTTGGTGCTCACTTTGATGTTCCAAGATTGTCTTCACAAGTGGCAGCCAACGACTCACTGTTTTGTCCTGTAGTGACTTTAGACTAAAATCAAATTTTTAATGGGGGGGCCATACTTTCACCTGTGCGTACGCTGCCACTTCACATACCTTCACATTTTCCTTTTAAGTCTTCACTTTTGCACATAAGAGGGGGTTCATCTGAACCTTTCAAAACACTTTAAAACACACTTTGAACCTTAGGGAAATTAGAGAAAATACCTCTGCAACCTGCAACCCACTTTCTCCAATTTACCCTTTGTGGACCATTAATTGTGCACTACCTGTGCACTTTGACACCTGCACTTTAGCACTTTGACTTTGCACCTGTTGACTTTGACCTTGATCTTGTTGACTTTGACCAATTGACTTTGACCTTTTGACTTTGACTACAATTGACTTTGACCAACATGACTTTTATGGGCTCAACAGTTGCCCACCACCTAATGTGCTCTCCGTCCCGGAGAGCTACAACCAAAACTCTGAGTATATAAGACACCATGATAATGGAGCTGCAAAAACTTGAAGAGGACATGTGAGCAGCAACCAAATCCACCAAAAGCAGGATAGAACAAGCACCAGAGAAGAACTAGAAGTGGGATGTTTTTATGGAAAAGCAAAAAGGATGGAAATGGGAGGGTGGAAAGGAATGGGAAGGGAGGGCTGAGGGTGCGGAGATGGATGGGGCGGGGAGGGGTGATGATGTGGCTGGGCAGATTGGTAAAGGAAGGGATTGGGAGTAGGAATTAGGGGTCTGGAGGGGGTTAAAATGATGAAACTGGAGGGCCACAGAGGGTACATAGGGGAAATAGAAAAACCAAATGTAAGATGAGGTGAAAATATACCATGTGGACAATGTGGTGAAATAAAAACATGTGATAAATGTGCTTAAAACTTGAGGGTTTTTACCAAAACTCATAGAAAATGCGGGAATATGAAAAAATAAAGCCAAAAACTGATTCCAGAGGTGCCAAAAGACATGAAAATGACTCCATTTTTGTAAAAAACGGCCAACCGAGGCACGATCCAGAGCCAAAAGCTTTGAGCCATGAAAATTAAAAAAATAAAAAAAAGTTGTCTCCTTTTTTTTTCTGTCTTTTTTTTCAGGCCCAGACAAAAATAATAAAAAGAAAATAAAATAAATAATAAAACAAACAAATAAAAATAAAATAAAATAAAATAAAAATAATAAAATAAATAAAATAAAATAAAATAAAATGAAAAATAAATTGGGGGGGAGGGGGGGGGTGAGACGTTCAAACCCACGAAATGCATAAACCAACAAGAGGGACACCAAGAAGATTGCCAGAACACGTTTATATTCGATTAGCAACTCGTGTTGAAGAAGGTAATGAGAGCTTGGTATGAAGAGTACTAGTACCCCTCATAGTTGCGCACAATTTGGCGCCACAGGGTATACCCCCCAAGCACTGAAAAGGGCTGGATAGAAAAACAGGCTGTGACATCCTCCCCGGGCTTGAAGAGCTTGGTGTCCTCAACAAGCGGGTTCGGGTCTTACAAAAAGTTGGTGTGATTACAATATTTGGGAACATTACATGGGGCTCATAGCCAAAGTGGCTTAAGTGTGACGATAATACTTTCGGACTAATGGATGGTCGAGCCCAAAGATGTTGGCCGGAAGCCAATCTGCATCGACTAAGGGTTGTCCTTTGAATTTAATGAGAAACTGGGGACCTTTGCGGGTGTTCCGGTCCCGTAAGATAGCTTCTGCCTCGAACTGGTTCTCTCCGTCGTGCAGCACTGGGATCTCGCGTCCGTACTTGGAGTCGGGTTTGAACCGCTTCAGGAGGCTGACGTGAAAGGCGTTGTGAAATTGCACGTTGTCGGGAAGCTCCAAACTGTAAGTGACTTCGTTGATCCGCTTCTCTATCTTGTATGTTCCATAGTAGCGATGGTTGAACTTCTGCGTGATGTTCTTCGGCAGGGTGATGTTGCGTGCGCTGACGAGGACTAAGTCGCCGACTTGAAACTCTTCGCCGGGTCTTCGTTTCTTGTTTGCATATCTGGCCATGCCCTCTTTGCTTCTCTGCAAGCTAGACTTTGCCTCTTCTAACTTGGTCTTCCATTGATCCAAAAAGGCGCCGCAATCGGGATCATTTGTTGCAAGGGTGGAGTCTTTCGTGAGAGCCAAGGGTGTGATTACCTCCTTGCCGGTTGCCAATTCGAATGGGGTCATCTTGGTACTTGAGTGGACGGAAGCGTTGTAGTGAAACTCCAAAATGTCTAAGTGCTTCGCCCAGTCCTTCTGATCGGTTCTAACATAGTTTCGGATGTAATCTTCGATCGTCTGGTTGACCCGTTCGGTTTGCCCATCTGTTTGTGGGTGATATGCTGAGGAGAACCTAAGTTACGTCCCCAAGATGCGGAAAAGCTCGGTCCATAGCCAACTTAGGAAGCGACCGTCCCGATCTGACACTATGACAAGAGGCAACCCGTGATACTTCACGATGTGAGTGAAAAAGAGCTGAGCCACGGCCTTGGCGTTGAGCGGGGGTTTGGCCGGGATAAAGTGTGCTTGTTTTGTGAAGTAGTCCACCACAACGAAGATGGTGTTGAACCCCAAAGATGGTGGGAGTTTGGTGATGAAGTCCATGCTAATCATGTTCCACGGCCGATTGGGAATCGGGAGTGGTTGCAGAAGGCCGGTAGGCTTCACTCGATCTTGACGGACTAACTGACATGTTGGGCATGTTTCTACATATTCCTGGACTTGTGCCTTCATGCGGGGCCAATAAAAGTGTTTGTGGAGCGTCTCGTAGCTGCGGTTTTGACCTCCATGGCCGGCCACTTTGCAATCATGTGCCTCCCACATTAGCTCTTTGCGTAGCTCTAAGTCGTTCGGTACATAAATTTTCCCTTTGCGGTGGAGGATGCCGTCTTGTAGTGTGTAGCGCTGCGGGGCTTGAGCCGTTTGCATCTCTTGAAGTATTTCTTGAACTTGGGCATCCTGTGCTTGTGCTCGTTGAATTCTGCCTCTCAGATCTGAGGATACGGTGGACATCGCCTGGAGCTTGGGTCTTCGACTAAGTGCATCTGGCATCACGTTCTGTTTGCTCGGCTTGTGAATGATTTCGATATCGAATTCGGCAAGAAAATCCTGCCATCTTGCTTGCTTTGGACTTAACTTGGGTTGAGAGGTAAAATATTGCAAAGAGATGTTGTCGGTAAAAACTTTGGTGTGCTTATCCAACACAGAGTGCCTCCACTTGCGTAGGCAGTGGACAACGGCCAACATTTCCTGTTCATGTGTGCTCCATCTGAGCTCGGGGCCTGTGAGTTTATGAGACGTATGCAATGGGTCGTCCATCCTATAAGAGGACGCCTCCGATGGCCGAACCCGATGCGTCGGTGTGAACTTCGAATGGTTTGTCAAACTCGGGGAGCTTGAGGACTGGGGTGTTGCACATGGCAACCTTCAATGCTTCGAATGCATCTTCTTCCGTGGTTCCCCATTTGAATGGTTCTTTCTCTTTGATCAACTCAAGGAGCGGTGCCGCGATCTTGCTGAAGCCTTGGATGAACCGGCGTAGAAATTGGCAAAAGCCGATGAATTCCCGCACCTCCTTGACAGTCTTCGGGGGTGCCCATTTGAGCATGGCTTCGACTTTTTGGGGGTCGGCATGGAGGCCAAGTTCGGAAACTATGAACCCCAAGAATTCCACCTTCTTCATGCAAAACTCACACTTGCTTGGTTTGGCAAAGAGTCGGCGTTGCCGTAAGCGTAATAGGACTGCCCGAACGTGCTCGTAGTGCTCCTCCAATGTGCGACTATAGATGAGTAGATCATCGATGTAAATGATGAGGAAGAGGTCAAGCATGTCTCGGAAGCCGTCGTTCATCTCTCTGCAAAAGGTGGCCGGTGCGCCTGTAAATCCGAATGGCATGACGAGCCACTCATAGCTGCCGTAACGCGTGCGAAAGGCCGTCTTCTCAATGTGTTTGTGTGCTACCCGAATTCGATGATATCCGGAGCGAAGGTCGATGCGTGTGAAGTATCGTGCCTTGCCCAGGCGATCTAGAAGTTCCTCCATCACTGGGACAGGGTACTTGCTCTTGATTGTGCCTTTGTTGAGCGCGCGGTAGTCAATGCATAGGCGAATGGAGCCGTCTTTCTTCTTCACAAACAGAACTGGGGCTCCGTACGGTGAGTTGCTTGGTCTGATGTACCCTTGGTCTTCAAGCTCGTGTAACTACCGTTTGAGCTCGTGAAGATCCGTCTCATTCATTCGATAAGGGGCCCGTGACGGGGGCAGGTGACCTGGGATTGTGTCAATCCGATGTTGGACATTGCGTAAAGGCGGGAGACAGGGTGGGAGCGTATCTGTGAGTACATCTGTGAACTCTTCCATTAGCATCTGGAAACTCGGATGTCCAATCTTCGAGACGTCAATCGGCTTCGGTCCTGTTTCTTCTGCCACCAGCCTCAAAACACAAAGGTGGGCTATTCCGCCTTGATAGACTGCTCTTCTGAACTGCTTATGAGACAATGGTGATGGCGTATGCCTTGAGGTTGAGGCCCTGGCGTGTGCTTGCTCCTTGCCCTTGGGTGTTGGCCTTGGTTCTTTGGGTTCGGGGTGTGCCTTCTCTTTGCCTTTGCGTGTTGGCCTTGGTCCGCTTGGTTCACTGTCAGAAGGCTCTTCTGTTCGAGGGGCCCGGACACGGTTGCAATCAACGACGATGCCCTACCCGTTCTGATCTAAAAGAACTTTGTCTACTCCCTTGCCGAAGAAGGAGATCAAGTGTTTGCCCATAAAGTCCAGGCCTAGGATGACTTCAAACGTTTCCATCGGTATGATTAGGAAGTTCAAGTAGCCAAACCATAGTCCTAATGTGACTGGAACGCTGTCGGCATGCCTTACATGACTGTCCTCCCCTTGGGCAAAGACCACTGACATACGGAGCCGTTCACTGACTTTGAGTCCCAGACGTTGAGCGCATTGCGGTGTCATGAAGTTGTGCGTGGCACCCGTGTCTAACATCACCGGCATTCGTTCGCCTCTGACCTCGGCCATAATGAATACTTGATGGATAATGGCAAATGCTACTGAGTGACACTGAGCACTACCTTTTGACGGGGACAGTCTACGAGGTGAGGAGTCGTCTGATTCATCGCTATTGATTTCGGTGATCTTCGGTCCGGACGTGGATGCCTCTTCCGTTTTGGTTGCTTGCACTCTAGTGTCGACTCGTTTTCTCCAACACTTCTCGGTTGGGTGGCTGCCTTGGCAATGCTTGCACACCGGGCGGGGGTCGCGCCGGAGTTGGTTGCTTCGACTGGGTGAACCGGAATGATTCTCGGTGGGAGCCGGAAGAGCTTTAAATCCTTGGTTGCGTTGGTTGTCGGTAGGTCTTCGGTAGGTTGACGTTTGCTCTTTGGTCGTGGTTGCATCTTTGCGGGTAGATTGGCCTCCATCGGTGGAATGTGCCAGCCGGTTGGAGTATGCGTCATTGAGCCGTTCTGCTATGCGCACTGCATCCTCCCAAGTTAGGGGGTCTTGTTTCTCTACTCCTTTGTGGTAGTATGGGGAGCACCCATAAAGAAAGCCATGTAGCCGATCGATTTCTGCCATGTCGGTGATTCGGAGCATGAGCCGACGGTACTGTGACACGTATGGCCTGATGAACTTGTCTCGACGGAGGTTGCGCCATTCGTCCCGTGCCTGGAATGCTTCATTGCGAGGCACAAAGTAGTCGACGATGGCTGCCTTGAATTGATCCCACGATGTCCAGGCTTGCTTCTTATGCTCCACCATGTACCAAGCCGAGGCCTCGTCTTGTAGAAACTGGCCGGCAATGCATGTCCAATGGTTGCGGCCAACCCGGAGTATCTGAAGGTAGCTTTCCATGCCTTCGATCCATCGGTTGACGGCAATGGAACTGCGGCCGCCTCGGTACTTGTCGGGGGGGGGTTCGGTTTGAAGAAGCCAAAAGAGTCGGGGTCGTCAATGTCCACCGGTTGAAGCTGAGTGATCGGGGTTGGGTTTAAAGGGGTTGGAGACAGTTGGGACGTTTGGGTGGGAGTGGGTTGGGGTGCCGATTGGGTGCTTGACTGAGGTTGTGGTTGGGGTTGAGATTGGTCTTTACCTAAGACGTGAGCTTCTACTAAGGTGGTTAGCCTAGTGAGGGTGTCTTCGAATCTATCGATGCGGTCGTGGACGGGTTCGGGATTTGGAGGAGCTTGGTCGGATTCGGGTTGGGTGTGGATCTCGGCGTTGAGCTCGGCCTCCTGGAGGCGTTCATGTAGCTCGGCATTCACCAAGAGCAGATGGTTGAGTTCCTCTTCTAGGGCAGCCCGTTGGGCCTTGTGACATCGACGCCGTTCAGTCACGTTCTTGGCGCGTTCCGTCCCCGAAGTTAGACTGGCCGTGCCAACGTCGTGTTCGCTGGCCATGGTGGCGTGGAGCCAACCGGCGGCAACTCGGGAGGGAGAGGGTACCTACGAGGAGGGGGGCTAGGGCACGCGGGCACCTAACGGGGAAGGGAGTGGTCCACCGGTTAAACGAGGGTACGACGTGGCTTGGCGGGTAAGGCGCGGGCCAACGGCGGATAGCACGAAGGCGACAGCGGATAGCGCGGGGACGGCGGGAGGGTAAAGGGTTGCCTAGCTTGAGGAGGGAGGGGGGGGCAAGGGGGTGCCTTGCTTGAGGGGGGGGGGGGGGGCAAGGGGGTGCCTTGCTTGAGGGGGGGGGGCAAGGGGGTGCCTTGCTTAAGGGGGGGGGGGGGGGGGCAAGGGGGTGCCTTGCTTGAGGGGGGGGGGGGGGGGGGCAAGGGGGTGCCTTGCTTGAGGGAGGGAGGGAGGGCAAAAGACCTCTTGTGACGTCAAAGAACTTCCCACGGATGGGCCCGGGACGTTAGATGGCGCTGCCAGCACTGGTGTGATAGTCCGCCTGTCCAAAGGCTTCCCCTAGGGTCGTTGCTCTGATACCACTTGAGACGTTCAAACCCACGAAATGCATAAACCAACAAGAGGGACACCAAGAAGATTGCCAGAACATGTTTATATTCGATTAGCAACTCGTGTTGAAGAAGGCAATGAGAGCTTGGTATGAGGAGTACTAGTACCCCTCATAGTTGCGCACAATTTGGCGCCACAGGGCATACCCCCCAAGCACTGAAAAGGGCTGGATAGAAAAACAGGCTGTGACAGGGGAGGGGGGATGGTCGGTGGTGTCGGTGGGGGGGGGGGGGGGGGAGGGGAGGGGGAGAGGGGGGAGGGGGGAGAGGGGGGGGGGGGGGGGGGGGGAGAGGGGGGGATTTTTTTTTTTTTTTGTGCAAAAAAAAGGAAACGCCTTGGGGGCCTTTTTTTTTAAATTATTAAAAAAACAAAGAAAAATACATTAAAAATAAAGAAAAATTGCAAAAAAAATCCAAAAAATCTTCAAAAAATTCTGAAAAAATTTCCTAGAGTGTTAGGCCAGTTTCTTCACTCAAAAACCACAGAGAGCTTCCTTTATTCCCCAAATGTGGCAAGAAAAAGACACGTGAAAAGGAGAAAAATGCTAGAAAAAATTCTAAAAAATGCTTGAAAAATTTTGAAAAAATTTCAAGAATTGTACTTTTGCAAAGTTGATGAAATGGCTGCTAGATTTGCTAAAAACTCAAGAAACAAGCATGAAATGGATAAAGAAAACTACTAAAACTTAAGTAAAAAATGACGAGAAAAGACTATGTACAACCTGGATAAATTTTGCAGGTTCCAGGTGATCCATAATTCTTCATGTGGCTTGATGATAGGCCTTTAGCCATGATCTTTATATGTTGACCCCGAAAAACTCCTCCATAACCTTCAATTTTGTTGCACTTCATTTGTTTTATCTTCTTTTTGGGCATGCTGACGCTTTGATAGACCCACCTTAATTCCTTTAGTACAATATTATCTCCTCCATACTGCATCTTTTGTTTCCACAGACTTGCAGGTACTCCGTCCACATCATTTTAAAGCCTTGCACTTACTATCATAAAAATTGACACAATAGATGATATCCATACCAGGATCCATAAAACAGTGGCCATTGACATATGATTTGAAGCATCTTCATCACGGCTGCACTTAAGGACTTTGCTTTTCTTCTCTTTTCCATTGCCTTTGACTGAGACTGTTTCAACCTGAGTGATTTCCTCTTTTTCTTCATCTGCTTCTTCTCTACTTGAGTTTGGGAAAATTCCATAGCAGGAAGATGGGTCTTCTGCATGGAGCCAAGCCAACATGTTTTCATCTTCATATAAATCTGCTCCTTCAAATAGATCTGCTTTTGGGTTGTCCACCACTTCTTCTTCCATACAAATACCAATTGTCTGCATCATACTAGTATTTCTCTGATTGTCTGGTCCTTCTTCTAAAATTATCTGCTGCAACTCTTTTCCCTCCTGCTTTACCCACATTGTGTCCTTGCCCCTGTCATGCAACACATTGGCATGCCTTAACGAAGGTCTCCCAATTAACAAGGGGAAACTTCCTTCTACCTGTGGCAGCTTTAAAACAACAAAGTCCAAGTTAAAGATGGTACCTTGAATTTTGACTGGAACTCCAGGGACCACACCCATAGGCCTTACTATGCTTTGGTCTGCCATTGTTAAAGTGAAGTTGGCAGGTCGTGAAGGGTATAGTCCAATCTTTTTCATGGTATATTCAGGCATCAAGTTAATGCCAGAACCACCATCCACAATAACTCCTTGAAACTCATGACCTTTAATAGAGACTGTTAGCCGATGGCTCTTGTAATATGTGAGGGGTGCTTCCCCTAAACTTTTATCTTTATGCATAACGGCAGCCTTTGCCACTAAACTTGTTGTGGACATTTCATCAATTATCTGCAAGAGTTCTGACCTAAACTTCCCATCCATCTTTATTAAATAAAAAATACTAACCTCCTTTTTCATGTACTCGAGCAGTCTGGAAGCTTCTGATTCCTTAAGTGCATGGGCTGCATTTGACTTATCAAACTCCACATGAGCCCCGTTGAATGCATATTCAATGGCATCACTGGTACCTATGAAATTTTCTTTTTGCCTTGTATCTGCACTTGTGGTGGCTTTGTCTTCAGACACACCTTTGTCTCTGTTTAATCCATTAATCATTGATTTTTGACCTATTTCCACTTGAGCCTTCCCCTTGCTTCTTGTCTGCACCGTAAAAGATTCAATTTCTTCTAAATGCACCATCCTGGTAGATGGAGATGGCACATTGACCTGATCTAACACTTCTTCTTTGTGTACAAAAATCATTTGAATATGGGGCCCGGATGAAGAGGCTTGATTCTTAGGACAACAATTTGTATAGTACATGGAACACCAAAGTCCACTCTTGATGCCACTCCCTTTGAGCTCATGCAGCTCCTGTCGCAGCTGAGCCAATTCCTCTGCTTGGGCCTTCTCCTTTTGGATCTTTAGTGCTTCAATCTCCCTCCTCAACTGAGCCACAGTAGTCTCCTCCTCTTTGTAGGGCTTATTCCTTTTTAAGCCCTCCAGCTCCTTCCTTAGCTGGATCACTCGATCCTCCATTTCTGTATCATATGTTGGTTGTGAAGAAGTTGCTCCATACTGGTGCCTTATCTGCTCCAAGTGTGTGGCTGTGTTGATGAACTCCTCTATGGAGGCTGTAGGTAACACTAATTCCTTTATTTTGCATTGGGTGGCCACTAGTAGTGGCTTAGCTAACCACTTCTTAACAAAAAAATCGTGTGGTGGATCTGGCAATTTAGCCATTAGTGCTTTGGCCCTAGTCACAAACTCTGGGAACTTTTCTCCTGGACCCAATCTCAAATTTTCTAGTTCTTCTATGATAATCTCCCCAGTGTTGCCATGCTGGAACTGATTCTTAAATGCATCTTGTTGGGGATGTAAGGATCATGTGACCTTACCCCCATATTCATATATATACATCATATATATAGCATTGCCTCACGAGAGAACATTATGTGGGTTTCGAGGCTCCCACGCATATCCGCGTGTCTCTCCTCTCTTCTCTCTCCCTCCATCTCCTCTTTGCTCCTCTTCTTCTGCACACCAAAGCCCTTCATTGGTATCAGAGCATGCTGAAGGCTTGTGTGCAAGAAGCTTTCATGGAAGTTTAGGTGAGAAGAGGTAGAAGTGCAGGTCGGCATCTCTTGACAGCAGTTCAGTATTTCAGTCATAACTCGAGCTAGAAAGCTCGGATTGATGCGTTTTAAAGTTCTATGCGTAGCTAACACAGAGAGCTACAACTTCGCAGAAAGGCACAGAACCTGGTTCGGACTTCTGAAGTGCCGAAAATTCGAAAAACGCAGAGAATTGTAGAAGGCGAATCTACATTGAGTAAGACAACAGGTCGGGTTTTTTGCCATAACTTGAGTTCTACAGCTCGAAACGCAATGATTCAACTTGCTACTCGTAGCTTGGAAAGATAGCTACAATTTTGTAGAAGAACTTAGATTCAGATTCTGAGTTTTAGGTTGCCGAAATTGCAGAATACAGAGCAGTATTATTGCAAGTGAAAGTGAAATTGATAGCAGGTGCTTGTTTTGAGCATATCTTGAGCTATGCACCTCCGATTGAGGTGTTCTTTATCTCGTTACGTAGCCAAGAGTTAGATATTGAAGTTTACTGAAAGGCAAAAGTTCAGATTCATAGGCTATCACCTTTGAAACAGAAAAACACAGAGCAGCACATTTACGCTATAAGAACCTTAATTGCACTTGGAGGTTGAATTTGCTTTGGAACTTCTTCGAGAGAGAATTTTTGGTGTGCAAGCTCTTATTCTTAGAGCTTGAAAGCATTGTACATGTATGATCATTGTGGTAGCTCCTCCATATGAGAGTAGAGCATGATCTTGTCACGTATTTGACATGTAAGATGACATTGTGGTATACTCTTTTTGAGGTTTATGTCATCATGAGTTCGATCATGGATGTATAGTGGCATTGTGGTCTATATCTTGCTTATGCCACTTGGTTATGGATTTACTTGCCGGTTGCACATACTTTTATGAGAGTTGATTTTGGATCTTGTTTGGTACTTGTATCTTTTGTTTTCTTTGCAGGTACATGATCCAGATTGGAGCCTCAGTTACACATTCGTTTGTCACCATTATTAGCATTTGGTCATTGATTGATATATATTTGCCAGTGTGATTCTTGGCATATGTGGATGGTGATTCCCACATGGTTATTTTGGTTCTAGAGTCCATTTTACAGAGGAGATGCTGTCGAAATTTTATCGGCTTTTATGCTAGAAGAGAGCTCTATTGGATCTTGAAGCTTGTGTGATAGCTTTGGATCATTGACTATCTCCATTCACTTGGACTTGGTCACATGTTATTTGTGATAGATTGGACCATCTTGCAGGATTTATTCTTGAGTGGGAGTTGTATTGCCATTGTATTGACATGTATTGCCATTAGTTTATGGGCATATGTATTTTCCATTATCCTTGATTACATCAGTGACAGGTGGTGATAGATTACTCATTGTTCTTTTGATATTGGTTATATTGTTTGATTGCTCAGTTTACAGGGGATACTCTGTCAAATTTTTCCCAGGATTCTTTCACATCTATTTGGTCACTTTGGAGACTTGGTGAGCAGGCTTATGCTCATGGTTTTATGTGCATGCTAGATGCATGGTTATGTGACAGGTGGTTCACATGGTTTTCTTCTCCAGTGAGACATATGTGATGTGAGTTATGCATATGGATATGCAGTTGTGATCCTATTCAGGATAGAGTATTGTTTCTAGTCTCTTAGTACATTACTAGTCTCTTGGATTGCGAGCATGGTGTCTTCTCGATTTGATGGCACTGACTTTCCGAGATGGAAAGCTCAGATGTGGCATACATTGGTTCGTGCAGGGTTACACATGTATGTGCATAGAGATGCACAAAGGCCTCGTGACATGCCCGACCACGTATGGATGGATATGGATGCATTGGCCAGCTCCACTATCCGATTACAACTTGTGGATTCTATATATGAGTCTGTTATGTATGAGGAGACGAGTAGTGCATTATGGCAGAGACTACATGATATGTATGCGAGTCCATTGACTCATGTGAGACATAGATCACATCGACGACTTCGATGTTGGCATTGTGGTCATGAGGTCCATATTCGACGATGTTGCTTCAGGCGGATGCGACGACGACGTCAGAGACATGCACGTGATGTAGATCAAGTAGTGGTTTCAAGAGAGTCTATGGCAGTTGATTATGCCAGTGATGGTGATATCACTTTCTCCTATGGTTCATCTCATGATTCCTCTTGCTCATTAGATAGCACACATATGGCTTGGTTGCTTGATGCATTAGCCACTTTTCATGTTACTCCATATCGTGAGTGGTTTTGTCGATTCTCAGGTGAGAGTCGTGGATGTGTGCACATGCCTGATGGTACGACATATGACATTGAGGGTGCAGGAGATGTATGCCTTATGCTACCTAGTGTGGAGCATCACTTATACTCAGACATGTACGCTATGTGCCTTCATTCCCTATGAGCTTGATTTCAGTTAGCTAGTTACAGGAGAGCAGATATTATGCATTCCTTGGTGAGCATCATTTTGAGTTGCAGTTGGGACAGCTTATGCTTGTTAGAGGTGCTAGGATTGGGTCACAGGTATCCACTGCAGGTACTTCATGTGAGAGACAATCTCGTCTCAGTGGGAGTTCAGCCTTATGTGCGATGTGAGACTCGTCATATCTCATTTTGTCTACCTACACATATGTCTATTGACATTCATGATGCACATGTATGGCAGGATTCAGATGCTCAGATGGATGCATATGTAGAGCATGTTTCGGATGCTCATGATGCTTATATAGAGCATGATTTTATTGATCATATGGATGCTCTTATGGAGCATACTTTGGATGATCAGTTGGATGCTTTAGAGCATGATATGGATGCTCATGTAGAGCATTGTGATGATACTCAGTTAGAGTGTGATCATCAGTTTGACCTTGGTGTTGATGTTGTGCAGTTAGCTCATGTAGAGCATGATCATACACTTGGTGTGGTAGAGCAGGATTGCTCTCATGGTACACAGTGTATGCCAGAGCATACTAGCTCTCAGGATGCACAACTAGATACATCTTTGGTTGAGAGGATGACTGATTTAGATGCTGAGGAGTCAGCTATTATGCAATCATTCTTGGATTCGCTCATGCCAGATGTTGACACAGATATGTCAGGACATGTTGGTCTTGATGATGGTGCTTTGGATGCCTTGGATACAGGCATGGCTGGCATACTTAGGCTAGCCAGGATAGCACAGGTTTCGTCAGCATTCGGGAGTCTGATGTACGAGCTGTTATGCTCGAGACCAGACATTGCAGTTGCTATTGGAACATTTGCACTTGGAGTTGTCAGTCGTTCGATGATTGACACATGCATAGAGTGAGTGGGAGCTTTGCAGGAACTTCATGAGTTCTTGCATCAGTCATATGTGAGCTCAACTCTTATCGATATGAGTCTAGAGCAGTTTGAGGTGCATGGATACACCTTGTTCGAGGCGGTTGGTGTAGGCTGATCTAGTATGGGTAGAGATCCAGACTCTTCCTGTACATTATTGTATAGTCCTACCTGACCCGCCATGCTCTTTACTGATGAGGTTGAAGAGAGTAGACTTGAGGACCTTCTAACAACTTTCCTTCTTGTCTGCTTGCAGGTGACCCTCAATGTTTGGGACCGGGTTGCGGTCATGAGCAGCTCATAGCCCACTTAATATGAGACACTTGATAACAATATTTACCTTTTGTTTGATGAAGTAGCACTGTAGACACATGACCTCTGCTATACTTTGCACTTGGTTTCTCCTAAGCTCAAATCTCCTTGGAAGTCCCACCGGGCGTGCCAAATTTTGTTGGGGGATTCTTAGACAAGAAGGAGTTTGAGGGTTTGTAGGAGAAAAGGGAAGAGACAAGAAGAGAAAATACCCCTGGAAACCTCTGTCGATTGATTATAGTAAGACAATAAATGTTTGAAGCACAATACAAGCCAATATCTCCGTGCACAATCCCACAGAGGGCTCAATTACAAATACCAAATATCCCAAAGTCTTCTTGGCGCCGGCCTCCTCTGCACCAGACCTCCACCTCCTTCAAGCTTATCCTTGTGCACACCTTGCACCAAGCTTCCACTAAGGGGGAGGAATGAATACCTTCTGTCGGCATGCGCACACTGCAAGGAGACCTTGAGATCCTTGGGGGACTAGCTTAGCACTCTCTGCACAATTCCTTAGTCACTCTCTATGCACTCCTTCAACTCCACTTCTCTGCGTTGCACACTGGTGACTCTTGCACTTCTCTTTCTTGCTTTTCTTAGACTATGCTTCCCTTGCTTACTCTCAGATTATGGTCCAAGAAGAGTCCTTGCCTTGATTTGAGTGTGTCGATCACGTATGCTCCTAACTGCAATAGTATCTTGGTGCTCACTTTGATGTCCCAAGATTGTCTTCACAAGTGGCAGCCAACGACTCACTGTTTTGTCCTGTAGTGACTTTAGACTAAAATCAAATTTTTAATGGGGGGGCCATACTTTCACCTGTGCGTACGCTGCCGCTTCACATACCTTCACATTTTCCTTTTAAGTCTTCACTTTTGCACATAAGAGGGGGTTCACCTGAACCTTTCAAAACACTTTAAAACACACTTTGAACCTTAGGGAAATTAGAGAAAATACCTCTACAACATGCAACCCACTTTCTCCAATTTACCCTTTGTGGACCATTAATTGTGCACTACCTGTGCACTTTGGCACCTGCACTTTAGCACTTTGACTTTGCACCTGTTGACTTTGACCTTGACCTTGTTGACTTTGATCAATTGACTTTGACCTTTTGACTTTGACTATAGTTGACTTTGACCAACATGACTTTTATGGGCTCAACATGTATCATATGTATCTAAGTTATGTATACCTATCAGTCCCAGGTTGTGGGAATCCTTGTATCAATCACATATTCTTGTATCATTTTCCCTATGTGGGTGTTTTTGTAATCAGAAGTATATTTCCAAAATCTTGTCTAATGTAGTCAGAGAGCACAATCAAGTGCTCCCCTAACATTTTGGCAAGACTAGCTTCTATTCAAGACTAGGCATCATGGAGAATGCTTATGAACAGATTGTGGCATCACTTCAAAGTCTTCAACAACAAATCAAGGACCTAACTCATAGACAGACACAAGTCAAGATGGAACATCCGGTACATGTAGGCATGCTCATCCAGGAACTACAAGAACGAGTTGGGAATCTTCAAGCAAATCAAGGAAGCATTCAAGTGAACCAACATCCTACTTCATCTTTCACGAAGGAACCCATAATTTGCATGCCAAAAAAGTTCGACGGTGATCGCACAAAGTTCTGAGGGTTCCTACAACAGGTCAAATTGTACATCTGTATGCAGCTTGATAGATACCCTAATGATGCATCCAAGGTCGGTTTTATTGGAACCTTGCTCTATGGTCAAGCATTATCATGGTTTGCCCCAATCTTGGAGAAGGATATGGCAGTACTTCATGACTATAAGGGGTTCCTTCCAGAATTCACTGTGGTCCATGTGGTCATTGATATAGCGGTTAGGTTCTTTGCATAAAGCCTTTTACGTTTGATCCATGTGGTCATTGATATAGCGGTTAGGTTCTTTGCATAAAGCCTTTTACGTTTGATAAAGAGGGTTGTGGTGAGGTTTTCTTAACAAGTTTTGGTCCATGTGGTCATTGATATAGCGGTTAGGTTCTTTGCATAAAGCCTTTTACGTTTGATAAAGAGGGTTGTGGTGAGGTTTTCTTAACTGAGAGACACCCAGTTGTGAGGGTCTCTTCGGTGATGCAGGTGGAAGACTTACCCAACCTCGCCATAGAAGATGTATGATAGTTGTTCATAGGTGCTCGATAAGCCTAGTTGGCTTCTATTGGGTAACTGATTATATGCAGTGGAGTCAGTGATTCACTATGCAGGTAGACATGTCAGTACTTGCAGTTTTATGATACTTTGACACTGGTCATATGCTAATTTTGCAGAGGATACTCTGGCAAAATTTTTCCAAATTTCTGGTTTAGTCAACTATACAGTGGTCGATTTACTCCTTGATACACTTATTTGTTGGTGTTTGGACTCTTCTAGCTCCATTATCATTCTATTCAGTTCTCTACGATCATGGCATCAGAGGTCTCAGGCAGATCCGGTGGATCAGGGTCTAGTGCTAGTGTTCCGAGGAGGAGCTATAACTTGCAGGGCAAAGATCATTTTGAGATCCGAAAATTTGATGGCACAAACTTTTCTCTATGGAAGAATCAGATTAAAGATGTGCTGATTCAAAGGAGGCAATGGAAGCCAGTAAATGGGATTTCAAAGAAGCCTGCTGACATGGATGAAGATGATTGGGATGCGTTAGATGAAATGGCTAGGTCTACCATTCGCTTGCACTTGGCAGATAATGTTTACTTTACAGTATTAGACTGTGAAAGTGCAGAGGAGCTTTGGAAGAAGTTATGCAAAACATATGAAAAAGAGACGGCATCAAATAAAGTGTATCTGATGAGAAAATTATATGCCCTTCGTATGAAGGACACAGATAGTGTTGCTGCTCATCTAAATGAGTTTGATGCTATATTCTCCCAGTTATAGGCTTAGAAAATGGATATGGATAATGAAATGAAAGAAGTATTGCTGTTATGCACCCTGCCATCATCATGGGATACGTTTTGCATAGCTATTAGCAACAGTGCACCTGGTGGTAAACTCGTCTATGATGACATATGTGGAGCACTCTTGAGTGAGGAGATTCGTAGAAAATCTATGGTTGGCACTCAGAGTGGAGATGCATATAATGTTCATGATTCTTACCAAGGAAAGAATCAACAACGTGGCAGGAGCAAGAACAAGGAAAAGAATGGTCAACGAAATAAGAGTAGAAGTAAATCAAGGAAAAGGGATATCAAATGCCATTATTTTCATAAGAAAGGACACATGAAGAAAGATTGTTATGCATTACAGAATGCTAAAGGTAAAGGACAGAATGTTGATGGGCATGTTAAATAGTTACCTGCACTATCTACTTCCACTGTGAAGATTGAAGAAATTAATGCTATTTCTGATGATGCTGATGTGTTGACACTTGATAGTACTGTGCCATCTGAGACACTTATGGCTGATTCTCTTTCCCACAGCTGGCTGCTAGATTCTGGTGCTTCTTTCCATGTGACACCACATAGAGAATGGTTCTCTAATTATGTAGCAAAGTCTCTTGGTACCGTGAGACTTGGTGACTCTTACCAGTGTGATGTTGTGGGGATTGGAGATGTGGTTGTGCAGTTCATTGATGGTTCAAAATTTACTATGCATAATGTACGCCATGTACCTCAGTTATCATGCAGTTTGATGTCAGTTGGTCAATTTGATGACCTTGGTTACAAGGTGGTCTTCTATGCTCAGTCCTTTCCTATATCAAAGGGCAATATGGTTATTGCAAAAGGAAGCAAAGTTGGCTCACTTTATCCTTTATTTGTATCACAGAAAGAACACTTGTTAGCTGTTACTGAACAACCTATGGCTTGTATTTGGCATGGTCGTTTGGGCCATATATCTCGTAGTGGAATGGAAATCTTTCTCGTTCTGGCTACTTACCTGTGTTATCTTTCTTTGATTTTTCATTTTGTGAGCATTGCCAATATGGAAAGCAAACCAAAAATGTGCATAGAACGCACATTGACTCTTCAATTCAGCCTTTAGATCTTGTTCATACAGATGTGTGTGGTCCTATGCCCACTAGGTCCTTAGGTGGTTCTCTTTACTTTGTCACTTTCATAGATGATGCTACTAGAAAAGTCTGGGTATATCCTATCAAATCAAAGGATGATGTATTCCCTACTTTCAGAAAATGGCTTGCTTCGGTTGAGACTAAAAAAGGAACTAAGCTTAAGGCTTTACGTTCAGATAATGGGGGTGAGTATACCTCACATGAATTCAGCCTTTTTTGTCAGTCTAGAGGGATTTGTAGAGAGTTTACAGCTCCTTATTCCCCAGTACAGAATGGTGTAGCTGAGAGGATGAATAGAACTATTCAAGATAGAGTAGTCTCTATGTTGCATCATGCAAACCTCTCACAAGGTTTTTGGGCAGAAGCAGTATTGACTGCAGTTCATGTGATTAACCTTTCACCTAGTACTGCCAAAGGTCTGAAAGTGGCACAAGAGTTATGGACAGGGAAACCACCACATAATGATCATCTTTGAGTTTTTGGGTGTGAAGCATATGTTCATATATCCAAGAATCTTAGACAAAAGTTGGACCATAAGTCAAAGAAATGCATTTTTCTTGGATATGGTCGACAAGGACAATTTGGATATCGCTTATGGGATCCTGAAACACGGTCAGTGATCAGAAGTAGTGATGTCATTTTTAATGAGTCTAAGATGCATAAACAGCCCATTAAGGAGGTTGAAGTGAGAAGAGTGGTGTTTGAGGATACTAGCCCTCCGGTTAGCATGCATAAAAATGCTGCACATAGGGATGTTCAAGAGAATGTCCATTCAGATCAGTCTGCACATGTTCCTGTTCAGCAACCATTGAGACGTTCTGCACGTGTCTCATATCCACCTGATAGATATGTTCCAGGTTTAGATTTTGTTATGTTAATAGATGCCCGTGAGCCTTCTTGCTACAAAGAGGCTATGCAGACAGAGGATCATGTCAAGTGGGAGTGTGCCATGAAGAGTGAGTTGGATTCTATTCACAAGAATGGTATTTGGGACTTAGTACCTTTGCCAAAGGGTAGGAAAGCTTTACCATGTAAATGGGTATATAAGCTGAAATCCACATCAGATAGTGCTTCTCCAAAATATAAAGCACGACTTGTTGCAAAGGGTTTTAAGCAACAACATGGTGTTGATTTTGAGGAAATCTTCTCTCCAGTGGTCAAGATGACTACTTTGCGCATGTTGCTTGGATTCATTGCAATGGAGGACTTAGAGCTAGTCCAAATGGATGTGAAAACAGCTTTCTTGCATGGAGATCTTACAGATGAGATCTATATGGAACAACCAAAGGGTTATGTAGTTCCTGGCAAGGAAAGTCTAGTTTGTAAGCTCAAGAAGAGCTTGTATGGAATTAAACAGTCTCCTAGACAATGGTACCAAAAGTTTGATGCTTTTATGAAGTCCCAAGGCTATTCTCGGAGCAATGAGGATCATTGTCTCTACACAAAGAGATGTTCTGATGGCAGCTTGATATGCTTGATACTTTACGTCGATGATATGTTGATTGTTGGGAAGTCCTCTTATGATTTGTCAATTCTCAAAAAGAAGTTGAGTCAGACATTTGATATGAAGGATTCGGGGGATGCCAAACATATTCTTGGCATGCGCATTACTCGTGATAGGAGTAAAAGATGCATATACTTGTCTCAAAGTGAGTACATATCCAAAGTACTTCACCGATTCAATATGCAGGGTGGAAAGGCATTGAGTACACCTTTACCCACATATGTGAAATTGAGCAAGGATGACTGCCCCAAATCAGATGAGGAAAAGGAATTCATGACCAAAATTCCCTATCAGTCTGTTGTTGGTAGTCTCATGTATGCTATGGTAGCTACGAGACCAGACATTGCATTTGCAGTGGGAGTCGTGAGCAGATATATGTCTAATCCTGGCAAGAAACATTGGGAAGCGGTCAAAATGATTTTGAGATATCTGAGTGGCACCAAGGACAAGTGTCTATGCTTAGGTAGAGGGAAAGCATCCATTATTGGTTACACAGATTTTGACTATGCTGGTTGTGTAGTCAATCGTAAGTCTACATCAGGGTACATTTTTCATTTTGCTGGAGGTGCTATCTCTTGGAGATTTCGTCTTCAAGAATGTACAGCTGTTTCCACCACAGAAGCAGAGTATGTTGCAGCAAGCGAGGCATGTAAGGAAGCATTGTGGCTTTCTCGTCTTGCTTGTGATATGGGTTTACCTCAGCATGTACCTCACTTGCTTAGTGATAGTCAGAGTGCCATTGCTTTGGCTAAGAATTCGGTTTATCATGCAAAGACCAAGCACATTGAGGTGAGGTATCACTTCATTAGAGATTGCTTAGCCACTGAGAGCATTATTCTTGAGAAGGTTCACACTCGAGATAATGCTGCAGATGCTTTGACTAAAGCTCTACCACAGGATAGATTTCGACACTGTTGTCACTTGATGGGGGTTACTTGATTCTTGATCTTACGCAGTCACTTGTATACTGTGTAACATGCCCATCAGGTGGGAGGTATAGATTGTATACTTACACTCAAGTATTCTTTATCATTCTTTATTTTTTCTCCCATAGTTACTCTCGCCATATTGGCCTTTAGTGGGAGATTGTTACCGTTAGTGTCCATGTGAAAGGCCAAATGGCCACCGGACACTTCTTTCTATATGTTCTTTAATAAAACATATAGTGGCCTGGTCAGTCACAGACTGTAAGTTCGACCGCATTTGGAAGACCTAAGAAGTCTGTCTTCGTGTTCCCTGTGTACTGTGTTTTCTGCGTATTCCACAACCTCTCTGCAGAGTACTATGTGCGGCCTCAGGAGCTCGGTTTTCTACTCCGAGCATATCGTCGTGGAGCTCTCGAGAAGGAGAGCGCACTGTGGTGCATCACCATCGAAATACTTCACGAACCATATCATATTTCACCATTGAGGGGGGAGAGACCTAGTCCTTCATTACCTATCAAGATTGATGATCATGAAGAATTTGAAGTCGAGCATGTCCTAGACTCGAGAATATCCTGAAGAAGATTGGAATACTTTATTCATTGGAAAGGGTATGACATCAGTGATCGTACTTGGGAACCTATAGAAAACCTTCAGAGAACATCAATCAAGGTTCAAGAATTCCATAGGAGAAATCCAATGAAGCCAAGACCAAAGAACATGACCGCTCCTCATGGAACTCGTCACTTGAGGGGGAGGTGATGTCGTGGACAAAGGAAACCATCCTAAACCTCAAATTCCATGTGAATCCTATATCTCATGATTGGTTCAGAATTAGGAGAAACCAATGCTTCCATTGCATCTGAAACGTCCAAAAACCTAAGATCGACTGTCTATTTGCTGAATTCTGACATTCAAAGGTCCTGTTTGAATTGCTAACATCATTGATGACATCATCAATTCGCAACCGCCCTTGAAATCCTATATAAGGAGGCCTTGGCCACATACATACTCAGTCTTGCCAATGCCAGTCTTGGGAGCTCAAGGGGTCCTGATCACCAAGTAAGTACTTTCAAGTTCCAGTTCGAGTTCTAGTCTTGTCTAGTCTTGTATACTGGACATCTAGCCTTGTCCTCTTGTAATCTCGTAGTATGAGATCTTGTCGAGTTCTTTCTTATATCTAGTTCATCTCCCTGAAGGGAGCTCTTGTAATTCAGATATCTTGATCCATACTTATGATCCTCGGCTGTGGGATCTCCTGTATCATATCTAGCTGATATCTATACCTATCAGTCCCAGGTTGTGGGACTCCTTGTATCATTCACATATTCTTGTATCATTTCCCCTACGTGGGTGTTCTTGTAATCAGAAGTATATTTCCGAAATCTTGTCTAGTGTAGTTAGAGAGCTCTAGTGCTCCCCCGACAATCAACACCTATGATATCTTCGCTTTTAATTGTTGCTTTCAGTTGTTAGTTTCATACAATAGTATGGGACATCCTGAACAATTGCACAAATGGGCTTTTTTAGTGTCTTTTTGGGTTACCAATTGCATTTTGGATGGTTGTATGAGTTGGCAGTGCTTGTTGTATAAATTACAAGTGGGGTACTACCAATTGTTAGCATAGACTCCTAAATACCACAATGAAATGGTTGGGCAAGTATTATTTAGTTCGGTTACCATAGTATTAATAGGAGGGATATATGGTCATCTTGGGAAAATTTAGAGTAGACATGTGACCGCTACATTAATGCATACTTGTTTGAATAATCCAATGAAAATTTATAATTGTGTATGGTCAATAGATTTGACAAGGTAGTTCTATAACATGCATGATGTGGTTTTGTATCTCCATGGAATTGTGATACACTATCAAAGTGATCCCATTTTGATTCAAAAGTATTTGTTTTCGAAATTACAAAAATGTGTGAAACCGATTTCCCAAGGCTTACTTGGTGATCTTTTCACTCAGAAAAGTTATCTAAGGTTTGTGGTAAGTCACGTTTTTGTTAGAATTTTTTTTTAAATAATAAAGAATAGGAAAAACACTTTTGTAATAAGAAAAAACTTGAAGACTAATACGTTTTAGGTAATCCTCAGATTGTTTTATCTCATCTTTTTTAATCCGCAGATTGTTTTATCTCAAACGATGGTAGGTCCAGTTTTACGTGCTTCATTAATGGAAATTGCAACATTGATCGAATACGAGTATACTATTAAAGAGAGTTGATTCTTATAGCTTTAAATTGATAGCAAGAATCATGGGGCTAAAATAAATTCAAGGATGTTTGATAATCTTTCTATGTTATTTCTCAAAAAGGGATCCATTCTTGCTCCTATGGGAATAGTCTAGATTGAGAGCCTATCTTCGAGAAAGCAATCGCCTAGGTAAGAGTGGCACTATTCCATCAACGGCCATAGGGAGAATATATAGTCACCATGGTTCGGTTGAGTCTCTCTTGAAGACTCTAGACATGAATTTGCTATTTCCGATAATGGTCTTGTCTAGGTGAGGAAGATCTAGATGTAGGCATTCGAGAATCTAAAAGCTAAGTAATAACTTCATCTTAGAGTTGGAAGAGATGGGGATAAATCTAATTTGTAGGAGCATTAACTTCTTATTTAGTGTTGGGTCATCATGTAGGAGTGGCACTATTCCATCAAAGGCCATAGGGAGAATAGATAGTCACAATGGTTGGATTGATTCTCGCTTAAAGACTCTAGATGTGAACTTGTTTTTTCCAATACAAGTCTTCCACTAGATGAGGAAGATCTAGATGTAAGCATTGAAAAATCTAAAAGCAAAGTAATAACTTTTTCATCATAGAGTTTTAAGAGGTTTGGATAAACCTTATGTACAAGTGCATCAACTTTTGTTATACATTAGTATTAAGTCATGAGGATGATGACCTAGCACAGATTAAGAGGATTGATACTTATGGGATTACTTGGATCTCACAAAGGAATGTTTTTAAATTCATATGGCAAACTAAATTAGGGGAAGGGAAAGAAAAAGAGTTTGAAAAAGAGTTAGCAATACCGTGTCAATAGACTCTTCCAAGGACCTTGTCCATGTTCTATGGATAACAAACCAAAGCTTAGTAGGATGTAGAGATTTCATTCTATTATCAAGAACTTATATATGAACTAAGATGGATTTGTATAGGACTGTTAGTTCAGGTCAAAGTATCACACTCAAGATTAGGAATACTTGAAGTGACATGAGAGCAAGTCTATCATATTGTTTCAAGAGGTTTGCAATCGCTTTTCTTTTGGGATTTTGTTCTATTTCCTATGGTTTAATATCTCCATTGAGTTTCACACTTTCTTTCACATTATTGTTCCAACATTAATACATCACATTATGGACTTAGGTCAACTGGATTATGATGATTTTATGGAAGTGATAGTTTGGAAGCTGTGTATATGGGAGATAAGTAGACACTTTTGGAGATGGTTTCCTACTTTTGTTTTTCCTTCTCAAGCGTCTTCTAAAGAGGAAGGATATGGAGAAACAACACATATAGATGACTATGTACATTGTACATAAGAGCCAATGGGGGCAACCATGAGAATTATGGGACTAAGAGGAAGGAAATGATTATGTAAGGTCCTCAACTTAAGGACATGAAAAGAAAGGCTATGAAGCCATTGGAATTTAGACTATTCTTTTCATAGGAGTGCTAGGAAGGGAAAGCCCGATTCATGGAATTCTAATGTATGAACTCCCTTTCTATAAGATAGGTTGCACAGTAGGGTGGATGGGCTCTTAGTCATCCATCTGTGTGTGTCTTCTCTCACTACGTGAAGAAGATTATGAAGATGATGGAAGTGTTGTCCAATAAGAATTTCAGCAAAAAAGCACTCACATTATACCAAGCTAGGAATGAGGCTCGTGTTGCTTACCTTCGAAAAAAGTTGGAGAGTGAGCACATGAATGAAGGTGATTCTATGGACAATTTCCTAACGAAGATCAAAGACTTGAAGGAACAATTGATTTCTACTGATGAGGTTATACCAGATAGCTCACTTGTGCAGACCGTTCTGAATGGTCTTCTTGATTCATATCAGAGTTTTGCTTCTACTCTTCGTTTGATGATGAAAGGCAATCCGAATGTCTTATCATTTGAGGAGTTAGTCTCTGTTCTGTTGCATCAGTCCAGTCAGAACAGGTCCATTATGCGAGTTGCAGATCAAGCTTTCCTGGCTAGTCAGAAGGGCAAAGGAAAATGGAGCTCTTCAAATAGTAAGCAAAAATCTGCTAATTCTGCATATTCGAAGAAGGAAGATAAAGATGAGAATAAATCAGAAAAGCAAAAATTGTTTTGTAAGTACTGTAAAGGGAATGATCATATCATAAAGAACTGTCCAAAACTGGCTGCTAAAGAGGCAAAGAAGAAAGAGGGTGGAATGGTTGTTGCAGAGGCCTCTACACCAAAAACAGAGTCTGCAAATCTTGTGTAGGAAGAAGAATGGGCATTTACTACTGTCTGCAGTTTTGACCCATCTTCTCATGAGCAATGCATGTCTGCAGTAGACTCAGATGTTTGGTATTTTGACAGTGGGGCGACCAAAACATATTACCTCACAACGCAGTTTCTTCTCTTCACTTGAGCCTACCCCTACAGGGAATACTATTACATGCGCCAACAACTCCTCTTATCCTGTTATGGGAGTTGGTAAGATCATTTTGACTATTGCTGATGGTAGTTCTTTCACTTTGTCAGATGCTTTATTTGTGCCAGGGATAAAAAAGAACCTGTTATCAGTTTCTGCATTAGCCAAGATTGGCTTGGTTGTGAAATTTGTTGATGACAGGTGTATAGTTCATGATCTGTCAAATGGCGATGTGATTATTGCTTCTGGCATTTTATGTCGTGGGCTGTATAAGCTCATAGACTATGAAAGATCTGTAAATGATTTGGCATGTGCAGTAAATGATTCGTAGGCTATGTCAGATGCAAAGCTTTGGCATGCACGCTTTGGTCATCTGAATTTTGCTAGTTTGCTACGCCTGCAGAAATCTGAAATGGTGTCCTCGTTGCCCAAACTTGAGACACCTGGAAAACATGTTTGTGAAGGCTGTATTTTGGGCAAAATGCAGCGTTCATCCTTTCCAAAAGATGGTTTAGTTCGGGCTACTCAGAAATTGCAGCTTGTACATAGTGATGTCTGTGGTCCTATGCAGACACCTTCTTTTGGGAATTATCTTTACTTCGTGACTTTCATCGATGATTTTCCCAGGCATGCATGGGTATATCCATTGAAGGCAAAGTCCAAAGTGTTCATGTGCTTCAAACAGTTTTTGGTTTTGGCTAAAAATATGTGAGCATGTAAAATGGGCACCCTCCATTCTGATCGAGGGGGGGAATATATGTCTTCTAATTTTAATGCATTTCTGGCTGAACATGGGATAAAACACTAGTGTACAGTGCCATATACACCTCAATAGAATGGAGTTGCTGAACGGAAGAACATGTCTCTCATGGAGATGGCGAGGTGTATGGTCAAGAGTCAGGCTTTACCTCATAGTTTCTAGCTTGAGGCTATCATGTGTGCAGCATATGTACTGAATAGGTGTTCCACTAAAGCGCTGCAGTCTATCACTCCATATGAGGGTTGGCATGATCGCAAGCCATCTGTTGCTCATCTGCGTGTTTTTGGTTGTTTGGCATATGCATTAGTGCCTGAACAAAATTGCAGAAAATTGGATGATAAAGCAGTAAAATGTATTGTTGTTGGGTACAGTTCTGAAAGTAAAGGCTATCGTCTGTATCATCCACAGACTAAACACATTCTGGTTAGCTGTGATGTTGTTTTTGTGGAAGATGCTATTCAGCCATTGCTTTCATGTACTAAGGAGACATCTATTAGCTCCAAAGACATGTATGATACTTTGATGCCTCTTTTTACAGGTGGAAAGTCTAGTGCTGGTCCTAATGAGGCAACTTCTCAGCCTTTGCAGGTTTCATGTGATGATGCAGATCATTCCATTTCTGATGCAGATTTACATGATGCACTAGTTGATGAGAGAGCTGATATTGAGCAGGCAAAAACTATGCCAAAATGGCTGGTGCAGACTTTGCGTGACAGCAAATTAGGTGCAACTCTGTCATATCGTACTTGTTCAGGCTCTCATAGTGCCTCTTTTGCATCAGATTGCTATGCTATGGCTGCATCTAGTCTCTCTGATGAGAATGAGCCTGTTTCATTTGATGAAACACAAAATTCAGAAAATTGGATGGCTACTATGCAATTTGAATATGATGCAATAATAAAGAATGGTACTTGGTCTTTATGTGACTTGCCTCCTGGCAAGAAGGCCATTGGCACTAAGTGGGTATACAAGCTGAAGCGTAAAGCTGATGGTACAGTTGACAGGTATAAGGCTAGGCTTGTTGCAAAGGGTTATGCGTAGGAAAGAGGCATTGATTTTGATGAGACCTTTGCACCTAGATGCCGTATGACTACTGTTCGGAGCATTTGTGCACTTGCAGCCCATCATGACTGGAATGTACATCAGTTGGACATTAAAACAACATTTCTGAATGATGACTTGCATGAAGAAGTGTATGTTTTTCAGCCCCGTGGCTTTGTGTAGAAAGGACATGAAAACCAGGTGTGCAGGTTAAAGAAGGCATTATATGGTTTAAAGCAAGCACCACGTGCTTGGTATGAGAAGATACATGCCTATCTGATTGCACATGGTTTTGAGAACAGTCCAACTCTCCTTCGGTGTTTATCTTCTTGAGGAATGCTTTTGTACAATTCTAATTCTATAGTTGATTGACTTGTGTACAAGATTTGAGAGGCTAAGTATAATCAAGCTGAGAGAATTGAAGACAGGAACATTGACATGTGGAAATGTGAAGAAGTAAAGACTGGAAGAGGTGGAATCCCGGTGATCAAAGTTTTGATCAAATCTAACTCCACAATTTAACGTTTTGATCAAGTAAGTACCTAATCTTTAAGTTGAAAGGTAAGCTAATTGTGCCTGAAAGCATTTGAATAAACGGGGTCTAGTTTTTGAGAACCATGCATTAGAAGTTGCATGTGTCAAAGTCGACTACACAGAAGAA
>CM035412.1:45112564-45140064 GCA_020310875.1 Ceratopteris richardii | reverse complement strand
TATCTGGAATGTTACTAGCCCATTTTGCTGCAAATCTACACCAACTTCATAAAATAATGCATAATCCAAAGTAGCACTCACATAACATGGAGCGTGCCTTAGAGCATCTAAATGTGGCTTCTTAGGAACCTCCATAAATTGACTTTGAAGTCCAATATTTAGCTTAGATCAAGCCTTGTAATTGTGAGATATATCAGACTTCCCACAATTTTCCTCTACGTAGTAGCATTTTTGAATGCTTCACATGTAGTATCCAACTTTAAATTATGATCTAATGGCATAGAAATTGGCTTACAATCAGCCATACCATACTTTTGTAGCATACTCAAGGCATATTGCCTTAGTGGCATCCAAATACCTGTTTCTGTACGTATAAACTCAATGCCCAAGAAATAGTGCATCACACCAAGATCCTTCATGTCAAATTCTTGCATAAGGAGATGCTTTACCTCTTTAATGCTTTCTTCATTATCACCACCTACAACCAAGTCATCAACATAAATAGCCACAATCTTAATGCCATCATCACACTTCCTTGCATATAGTGAATGATCTGCATCACACATAGAAAATCCAATGGTGGTTAAGTGATCAGCAATCCTTGCATGCCAAGCACGAGAAGCTTGTTTAAGCCCATACAAAGCCTTTTGCAACCTGCAAACATATTCTGAATGCTTTGAATCCTCATATCCTTGTGGCTGGTACATGTGTACTTCTTCTTGTAACTCACCATGTAGGAAAGCATTCTTCACATCCACCTGATGCAAAGTCCATCCTCTTGTTGTAGCTAATGCAACAAGTGCTCTGATAGTAGACATTTTAGCTACAGGGCTGAATGTTTCCTCATAAATTTCCAATTGCATCTTCAAAACAAGAAGGTGCAACATCTTGTATTACCTTGGTCATGTAGGCACAATGACAAGCCACATAACTGTCATATGTCAATCGTTGTAGTGAATTCCGCATCCTCCCAAATCTTCTTGGTCCTAGGTCACTTCTCCTTATATCATCTGCATGTGTCTTTCTTAATCCTGGTGTCTTCAGAGAGGGAAATCCAAGTATCTTTATTTCTTCTACCTCTTCCTCTTCCTCTTCCTTTGCCACCTCCTCTTCCTCTTAGGAAGTTAGTTTGACTCATAGTGCCTTCATCTTCATTCAATGCTCTTTGTCCAGGAGGACTCCCATTTGGCTATTGTGAGGAGGCGGCATTGTTGAATGTGTCTCATAGCTCTGTAGGATAGCATGAAGAAAAATGACAACCACCGGTAGATGTGTGGTTTTTACATTCAATATGCAGTTCATCAATAGAAAGGATATTATGTCTATCTCTCTCTCTATACTGTCCACGTGAGGATGATAACCAAGTTGTTATAGCTCTTTGAGTTCATGGATCTAGAAGAAATATTCAAAACTATTGCAAGTTTGCTTATAGTGGTGGTCACTGAAGATCGCATGATATGTCAAGTACAAGATGTATTGAGCACAGACATAAGGGAAGGCTGTAAACAAAATGTTGATCAATCGGTATGATATTTTTGTGAGTTCTTCAAAATTCAGATATTATTCTAAGTCTTTGCATATTATTCTAAGTCTCCGCATATCATCTAATCGATGAGCAAGAAAAAAAATGAGAGATGTACAAAAATGTAACTGGGAATAGAAAACCCTAGGAGGGAAGGAAAAGGGAAATCGACGAGAGAATTCGGGTTAGAAATGGGAAGAGAAACGAGGGAGTGATCGTATAGATGGAAGAGTGTTGAGAAGGAAATGTGGGGATTCTTTCTGCTTGTATGAGTGCATGCTGTGTGCAAAGAGGATGTCAAACATGCATGTGTGATGTGGATTCATGATGTGTCGGTTCCCGTTGTTCTGAAATATATTTGCATTTTGATAAAAAGTGGTCTAATGCTTTCGATGAGTTTATAGATGCGAAGGATACGAGAGTTCAAGATGAAAGAAAGTACATGGGGTCAGTAAGTAATGTGATTAATTTTGATACTAATCGATGTTGAGTATATGATTGCAGGTACCTCGTTAGGAAAAGAATGGAACATGTAATTTATTTGCGGAAATGTTTGGATTACTTGATGTGGGTTGCAAGGATGCCGGAATAATATTGCTCCTCGGGGGCGACTTCGCAAGCAGAAGGGGGGATTATGTTAACTATAATTTAGGTTGATCTTTTGGTACTAATATGTCTTCATGGTGTAGGATACATGCTTGATGGCAGGTGCTCTGAAATGGAAAAATGTGTGTTACGAGAAAAGGAAGCAGGTTCAGGGTAACTTCATAGATAATCCTGCAACAAAGAGATTTTATCGACATAAGCTCAGAAGCTTTGCAGAGAGCTATACATTCTTGGTATAAAAGGGGGTGGCTTTTATGTCAACCCGAAGACCAAACTGTTTCTTTGTCATTTGCATATGAGGTATCAATGGCATGCATCCAAAGACACGAAAGATTCTGCAACTCCTTCGGTTGAGACAGATCTTCAATGGGGTCTTTTTGAAAGTAAACAGGACTACAAGGAACATGCTTAGAACGGTGGAGTCATATGTTACATAGGGGTATCCCAACCCAAAGAGTGTAAAAGAGCTGACATATAAGAGGGGATTTGGAAAAATTCAGAAGAGGAGGAAACCTTTGATTGATAACCCTTTCATTGAGTAGGTTCTTGGGAAATCTGGCATCATCTGCATCGAGCATCTTATTCATGAAACCTACACTGTAGGACCTCATTTTAAGGAGGCCAACAACTCCTTATGGTCATTTAAGCTGAGTGCTTCTTTTGGTGGCTTGAAAAAGAAGAGGAACCATTTCATTGAATCTGGATATGCAGGGAATCCTGAGGACTACATCAATGCTTTGATCCAGAAGATGAGTTAACCACATCTTGGGTGCCGAATTGTTTACTTCTTCAGCTGGGTCGATTCCTTTTAAACCAAAACCACTTCAGTCGAACCGGATTTTGCTAAATATTGGAGTTTGTAAGTTTTGAGTATTATATATATAACTTGCAAGTAGGTACTAGGCCGCCAAGGAGATGAATGAGGTAGCAGGGCGGTGGTTAATGCCCTGTCAGAAGTCAGAAAAGAGGGGAGTGGGTTGTCCTCCAAACTGTCAGGAGGGAGTTATATCCCTTATGCCCACATGGGCGACCGGCTCTTCTTCGTTTTTGGGGAGGAGGAGACCGACGAAAGGAGGGAAGAGGAAGCGAGCTGGGGGAAGGACCAGTCATGGGAGGCATACATTCGGAGGGGCTCTATCTCTCACTTGCAGGCGACGACACGGAAGTTTGAGGGGAGGTTCATTTCTGACATTCAAAGGGCGAAAGTCATGTCGTTCAGTTTCAGAGGGAGTTCGCTGCTCGAGAGGGCTTTTGCTCATCGTCATCAGAAAAGAGGGGCCATCGGGAGGGAGGGAGCTCGTGGCAGAGGAGATGTGCGAGGAGGACCGAGGGCGTCCCTTTTCTAGGTTTTTCTTTGTTCTTGTTTGTGTCTACACGACAGCATGTATGGGGGGAATGTGGAGAGAGCGGCTCTGATAAAGAGGGAATTAGGCACTGGTGATTAGAATCTGTAGGGACTCTTTGTGCAGGAGGACTCCCATTTGGCTACTGTGAGGAGGCGGAATTGCTGAATGTGTCTCATAGCTCTATAGGATAGCATGAAGAAAAATGACAACCACTGGTAGATGTGTGGTTTTTACATTCAATATGTAGTTCATCAATAGAAAGGATATTATGTCTATCTCTCTCTCTATACTGTCCACGTGAGGATGATAACCAAGTTGTTATAGCTCTTCGAGTTCATGGATCTAGAAGAAATATTCAAAACTGTTGCAAGTTTGCTTATAGTGGTGGTGACTGAAGATCGCATGATATGTCAACTACAAGATGTATTGAGCACAGACATAAGGGAAGGTTGTAAATAGAATGTTGATCAATCGGTATGATATTTCTGTGAGTTCTTCGAAATTCGGATATTATTCTAAGTCTCTATATATCGTGTGTGTGTGTGTGTGTGACAAAGTTTCCTAGTAAGAGTATGTATTTATAACGAAAAATGGTCATGCTCGAATCATAACATGGTCATGCTCACGGGTGCTTTTGAAAGGGTTGTGAGTCACATATGTATTTGTGGAAGTTCTATATACAACGATGTGCATATTGAATGGACTCTCTCACGCTCCATATATATTTCTATATATGTTGCAGGATTACGTTTGAGGATAAAGCATGAATTAAGGTACGCATCATGCAAACGCTGAAGTGATTTACTGCTGAAGTGATTTACTGCTGCAAAGTTATGTTATGCGCTCATTTACAATTGTTCATATGCGAAGTGATTATGAGATACAAGTTCTTTTTTTCTTTTTTTGATGAGCTCATATGCATCCGTTCGTATGAACAGATGTAAATAATATTGCAATGATGTATGAGTTAAGAAGATATGATATGAGATCCAAGTTTCTTTGATGTGTTTATATGCATGCATTCATATGCTCAGATATGCAGAAACACTTATGATGGATTCATGAAATAATTAAGTTGTGTTACAGGTCTATAGTGAGATTCAAAATAATAGCAGAGAACATGACGAAGCATGGTACTGATGCTATATGAGCACTAAAGTAGTCAAATGTGAGAATTTTTATCAACGAGAAGAAGGTTACCAATACTATGGAGAAAAGCAAAGTTCATGTGTTGCGAAGCTGAAATGCACTTTGAGGGGAGTTACTCTGCATTTGTAATTGACATCCAAGAGTACATGTTTGAATTTATTTCAGGAAAAGAAAACTTGAATCATATTGGATGTCACTTGTGAACTTCTTATGAATTAATTGGTGTATACATTTGGGTATTCATTGCTCTACTCAACCCCTACTTGAAGTACGTGTTTTTTTTTAACATCCTTTGCATGCATCCAGGTGAAGGATTCCTATAGTGTGTTCGATGGAGCATAGGAATGGCAAATGTCTTCATGTGTTGATGGACCCTTGACCTACTGTCATGTTGGATCAAGAGGCAAGCTTTATTCTTGCTAAAGAGAAACTGAGAGAGGGAGAGAGGGAGAGAGCGCTTCCAAGAGCCAACCTCGAGAATGGCTATCGGATTGTATAGTTATTCGGGTCTTTTCTATTTTTCTCTCTACGGTTACATTAGAATATGATTATGGGCTTAGTGGAGTGCAAATAGGCCAGTTTCAAGTGTTTTTAGGCACACCAAAAGTGTATTTCCGAATCTTTCCCTTTGGCATGAGGACCCACCATTTTGGCGATCCTACTGGGGAGTTGGCTTGGCACTCCTCATAGAGTCGTGCCACGAGTACGCTCGGTGCCCCAATTGTGCGGCACAGCCCGTGGGCCCAGATTGACTGTGTTGGTCTAAGTAGAGAGATGGCACAAAGTACGCAAGTCGTAAATGTTCAAAAGGTTAGCCCGAGGTTGATGAACTCTAGATGGACTAGAAGTCAAAGCGGGTTTGGACACCCAATGAGAAATCGTGCATATGAATGTCACCGGGTTGGTCCAATCTCGAATTACATTCGGTGTTGGTGTTGCGAGAAGATGGAGTGCATCGCAAAATATTTCCCTCGTGTGTGCACCCCGTTGGACTTTGTCTCTAGATGCATGAAATGCGGAAACAAGAATCTATGCGAGCACGTGTGTCATGTGAAAGAGGTTCCCATTGAGGAGGATGCGGCAAAAGAGGTTAGTCCACCGGTTGCACTATTTATGTGAAAGGCGAAGACAAAAAAAGCTCTTTGGCAAGCCTACAATGTGAGTTGGAATGTCTTCATGAGGAATGCAACAATGAGAGGGCTAAAGTAGACAAGTTGGAGAAAAGTCAAGCAAGATTAGGAGAGGTTGTCGCAAAATGTGTAGAACAGTTGGGAGACGTGGAGAATAGAGACAAGGAGTTGAAAGCGAACAAGTTGTCAAAGAAGATAGATGATTTGGATGTAGAAAATATGAGTAGGATTTGGGAGAAAAGGTCAATTCGAGAAGAGGTGGAGAAGCTAACTCTTCGAGTTGAGAAGAGGGAAGATGTTCCCCTCGGATCTGAAAAAAGGATGAAAGAGTTGGACAAAGAAATGAAGCAAATATGGAATCGGTTCCAAAGCATTGACTGTGACCTCTTCCAATATCAAAGTGATGTTGAGCAAAGTAAACAGGGATTAAGGGACTTAGCGGCGAGGCTTGAGGCATTGAAGGGTATAATGGCTAATGGGAGCTTTTCAGGTCATCTATCAGGTCATGTGGAATCTCTGCGAGGCAGAGGTTGGAGGTGAGAAAGGAATCGATGAGGCGATGGATGTCGGTGAGGACGGCTTGAGTCTGGTTAGGGTTTGCTTTGCGGATTGCGAGTCAGAGATGTGAGGACGGATGGACCAAGTCTGATGTATGCTTAGGACTGAAGTGGCATTTTTCGGGGGATTCAGGTCGACAAGGTAGTTAGTGTGTGCGGATTTCGAGAGGAAAAGTTGACCATGGCATTAGTGGTCGGATTTTGGCTTGAGTAGCGGCAGAGAGGAGATGTGTCTCATCGGGATGTCCACAGGGGATATATGTATGTGTGTCGTGATTGGGATGGTTGGGAAAAAGGTCCTTTCTTTTGTCTCCTAATTCTCGAGATGTGGGAATGAAAAAAGCAAAAGAAGGAAGAAATATATGTTTATGTATGTGTGTGTGTGGTTACGTGCCTATGTGGGCTGATAGGTGGGTGGATCCACATTGGCCGGGTGGTCACAGCCACGAACCGACGTCGGTTTCGCATAGGGCTAGCCGTCTATGTGTCGCGCGCTATGTTGGGTTGGTAGATGGGTGGAACAAACCTGACCGGGTGGTCAGGGCCATGAGTCGCATCCAGCTTCAGCGTAGGTCGACAAGTGTGAGTAAATATGTGAACACATAAATAAATGGAAAAATTGAAAAAAATTAGAAAAAAATGGAAAAATAGAGAAAAAATTCCTCGCTCGAGGGGGAACAAAAGAGAGGTGAGAGAGCATGATGCTCGGATGGGAATGTGTGTATGTGTTGTGGGGATTTGGGTTATGTGTGGGCTCCCGATGAAACATGTCAAATCGAAGCTTAAGCTCGACTAGGATTTTGGCTACGAAGTGTTTGTGGAAGACTTGGACTTGAGGGATCCAATCGTGCTAGGTACCTTGTTTGTCTGCAAACCTTCGGGAAGTGTTCAATTTTGCTCTTAGGTGGTGCAACGACTTGTGAAGTCCAGAATCGTGTCAACGATAAGTGGTCTTGTCGAGGTGAGCTCGTGTTAGGCTTGAGTGGTCGTTGTCCTATATCCATCAAGTTAGAGTGGTGTGGTGGTGACCTAGTATAGGATCTAATCGATGAGCAAGAAAAAAAAAACGAGAGATGTACAAAAAGGTAAGTGGGAATAGAAAACCCTAGGAGGGAAGGAAAAGGGAAATGGATGAGAGAATCCGGGTTAGAAATGGGAAGAGAAACGAGGGAGTGATCGTATAGATGGAAGAGTGTTGAGAAGGGAATGTGGGGATTCTTTCTACTTGTATGAATACATGGTGTGTGCAAAGAGGATGTCAAACATGCATGTGTGATGTGGATTCATGATGTGTCGGTTCTCGTTCTTCTGAAATATATTTGCATTTTGATAAAAAGTGGTCTAATGCTTTCGATGAGTTTACAGATGCGAAGGATACGAGAGTTGAAGATGAAAGAAAGTACATGAGGTCAGTAAGTAATGTGATTAATTTTGATACTAATCGATGTTGAGTGTATGATTGCAGGTACCTTGTTAGGAAAAGAATGGAACATGT
Organism: Ceratopteris richardii; assembly: GCA_020310875.1. Classification (NCBI taxonomy): domain Eukaryota; kingdom Viridiplantae; phylum Streptophyta; class Polypodiopsida; order Polypodiales; family Pteridaceae; genus Ceratopteris; species Ceratopteris richardii. The sequence continues at coordinate 45,132,259 of CM035412.1, read as the reverse complement.
AATTTATTTGTGGAAATGTTTGGATGACTTGATGTGGGTTGCAAGGATGCCGGAATAATATTGCTCGTCGGGGGCGACTTCGCAAGCAGAAGGGGGGAGTATGTTAACTATAATTTAGGTTGATCTTTTGGTACTAATATGTCTTCATGGTGTAGGATAGATGCTTGATGGCAGGTGCTGTGAAATGGAAAAATGTGTGTTACGAGAAAAGGAAGCAGGTTCAGGGTAACTTCATAGATAATCTCAGGATATTCAACTCAATTTGGGATCGAGGACCGAAAGGCATCCAATCGTGGAAAATGGATCCTGCAACAAAGAGATTTTATCGACATAAGCTCAGAAGCTTTGCAGAGAGCTATACATTCTTGGTATAAAAGGGGGTGGCTTTTATGTCAACCCGGAGACCAAACTGTTTCTTTGTCATTCGCATATGAGGTATCAATGGCATGCATCCAAAGACACGAAAGATTCTGCAACTACTTCGGTTGAGACAGATCTTCAATGGGGTCTTTTTGAAAGTAAACAGGACTACAAGGAACATGCTTAGAATGGTGGAGTCATATGTTGCATAGGGGTATCCCAACCCAAAGAGTGTAAAAGAGATGACATATAAGAGGGGATTTGGAAAACTTCAAAAGAGGAGGAAACCTTTCACTGATAACTCTCTCATTGAGTAGGTTCTTGGGAAATCTGGCATCATCTACATCGAGCATCTTATTCATGAAACCTACACTGTAGGGCCTCATTTTAAGGAGGCCAACAACTCCTTATGGTCATTTAAGCTGAGTGCTTCTTTTGGTGGCTTGAAAAAGAAGAGGAACCATTTCATTGAATTTGGATATGCAGGGAATCGTGAGGACTACATCAATGCTTTGATCCAGAAGATGAGTTAACCACATCTTGGGTGCCGAACTGTTTACTTCTTCAGCTAGGTCGATTCCTTTTAAACCAAAAACACTTCAGTCGAGTCGGATTTTGCTAAATATTGGAGTATGTAAGTTTTGAGTATTATATATATAGCTTGCAAGTAGGTACTAGGCTGCCAGGGAGATGAATGAGGTAGCAGGGTGGTGGTTAGTGCCCTGTCAGAAGTCAGAAAAGAGGGGAGTGGGTTGTTCTCCAAACTGTCAGGAGGGAGTTATATCCTTTATGCCCACATGGGCGACGGTTCTTCTTCATTTTTGGGGAGGAGGAGACGGACGGAAGGAGGGAAGAGGAAGCGAGCTGGGGAAGGATCAATCGTGGGAGGCATACATTCGGAGGGGGTCTCTCTCTCACTTGCACGCGACGACACAAAAGTTTGAGGGGACGTTCATTTCTGACATTCAAAGGGGGAAAGTCCTGTCGTTCAGTTTCAGAGGGAGTTCGCTGCTTGGGAGTGGTTTTGCTCATCGTCATTAGAAAAGAGGGGCCATCGGGAGGGAGGGAGCTCGTGGCAGAGGAGATGTGCGAGGAGGACTGAGGGTGTCCCTTTTCGAGATGTTCTATAATAAAACATCAAGTATCTTGGTCAGCCAAGAAATTGTAAGTTCGATCACATTTGTAAAACCTAGTGATTCCATGAACTTTGTGGTTTTTCTACATATTTTATAGGTCTCATGTGGAGCATTGTGTGCAACATTCAGAGATCGATTTTCTACTATAAGGGTATCATTGTGAAGCACCACTCACGACTTTCTCCTAGGCTTACAAATAAGACAATGACCAAGGCATAGACCTTGGCATACCTTGTCATCCGAGTCATCGAAGTCACCATTGGTGCCATTGATTGTGTGCAAGGAAGGACTTCAACAATCAAAGAAAAAGTACTAACAATTTTTGGGAGGTCACCCACTCCAATAGTGTTCCTCCCAAAGATCGCTTAATTATAGACTTTCCTACCACTAAGCCCTAGTTGCTTGGTGATCATAGAAGTGAAGAAACTTAAGGTTAAAATTATTTTGGAGTCTTCAAAGTGTCTTGTTGGGCTCTCTGTAGCAATTTTTGGAGAGTTTATTTGGGTACAAAATTTGGGAAAATTAGAATCTAATTTTGTAGTTTTGGGATAGTTTCGACTACACAAGTGGAAAGATTGGTCCAAAGATCATTTTGGGAGCTAGAGGCACTTAATGTTGTGCCTCTTTGGCAATGTACATTCAGATGCATTGCTGAATTTTCAGCTTTTTGAGTTTTCTTACAGGTTTCTTGGAAGGCTTTTAGTTGTGGTAGGAGCAGCCACTACAAGTTTACGCAAGTTTTTGGGTCTAAAGAACGGAGTTGGCAGGAAATTGTAGGTGTTGTTTGCTAGTTTTTGGGCTGTAAATTCAGCCTTTTATTTTTGTTTTATTGCATATATTGAGCACATACACACTATGTACGCGTTTGTGCATATTGCTTATGTAATTCCATGTGACCATTGATATAGTGGTTATGTTTTTGCATAAATCCTTTGACATTGATAAAGAGGTTCATGGTGAGGTTTTCTTAACTAAGAGACACCCGAATGTCAAGGTCTTTTCGGTGATGCAGGTGGAAGACTTACCTAGCCTCGCCATAGGAGATGTATGCTAGCTGTTCATATGTGCTCGATACACCAAGTTGGCTTCTTTTGCTTTACTGGTTATATGCAATGGGGTGAGTGATTCACTATGCAAGTTTACATGTCATTAACTCATAGTTTTATGAGTGTTTTGACATTGTTCATATGCTCATTTTGTAGATGAGACTCTAGAAATTTTTCATATTTCAATTTTTCGACTACATAGTGATTGATTTTACTCCTTGACTCTTATTTGTGTGAGCACATACACTCTCACATAATCCTTTTGGTTAGTCATTGTTGTTCATTGATCCATTTTTTTGGGGAGACTCTATTGAAATTTTCCCAAAATCTGATACTTGGTCATTCTTTTTTGAGCCTTAGTGTTGTTTTGGCTATTCTAGCTCCATTATCATTCTAGTCAGTTCTCTATCATCATGGCATTAGAGATCTCAGGCACATCTAGTGGATCATGGTCAAGTGCCAATGTTCCAAGAGGAGCTATAACCTGCACATCAAAGAACATTTCGAGATTTAGAAATTTGATGAAATAAATATTGCTCTATGGAAGAATCATATTAAAGATGTGTTGATTCAAAGGATGTAGTGGAAGCCATTAAATGGAATCTCAAAGAAGCTTGTTGAGATGGATGATGATGATTGGGATGAGTTGGATGAAATGGTTAGGTCTAGTATTCAATCGCACCTTGCAGATAATGTTTACTTTACATTATTGGACTGTGAAAGTGCAAAGGAGATTTGGAAGAAGTTATGGAATACATATGAAAAAGAAACAACATCAAATAAAGTGTATCTAATGAGAAAGTTGTATGACCTTCACATGAAGGGAAGAGATAGTGATATTGCTCATCTAAACGAGTTTGATGTTATATTCTCCCAGTTACAGGTTAAAAAATGGAGATGGAGAATGAAATGAAAGCACTCTTGTTGTGATTCACCTTGCCATCATCATGGGATATGTTTTGCATAGCTATTAGCAATAGTGCACCTGGTGGTAAACTAGTCTATGAGAACACATGTGGAGCACTCTTGAGTGAGGAGATCTGTAGATAGTATATGGTTGTCACTCATAGTGATGCATATAATGTTCATGATTATTACCAAGGAGAAATTAGCAATGTGGTAGGACCAAGAACAAGGAAAAAAATGGACAATAGAATAAGAGTGGAAGTACATCAAGGAAGAGGAATATCGAGTGCCATTATTTTCATAAGAAAGTACATATGAAGAAAGATTGATATGTGTTAAAGATTGCTAAAGGTAAAGGGTAGAATGTTGATGGGCATGTTAAAAAATTACATGTACCGTCTGCTTTGACTATGAAGATAGAAGAAATTAATTATATTTTTGATGGTGTTGATGTGTTGATAGTTGACATTACTGTGCTTGGTGATGCTCTTATGGTTTAATCTCTTTCCCACACATGGATACTAGATTTTTGTGCTTCTTTCCATGTGAAACCACATAGAGAATGGTTATCTACTTATATAGCAAAGTCTCTTAATACCATGAGACTTTGTGACTCTTAGCAGTGTGAAGTTGTCTAGATTAGAGATGTGGTTGTGCAATTCATTGATGGTTCAAGATTCACTATGCATAATGTATGCCATGTACTATATCATGTATTTTGATGTCAGTTGGTCAACTTGATGACCTTGGTTACAAAGTGGTTTTCTATGTTGAGTCTTTTTGAAATGACCATCTTTGATTTTTTGGGTGTGAAGCATACATTCATATAGCCAAGAATCTTAGACAAAAGTTAGACCATAACCCAAAGAAATGCATTTTTCTTGGATATGGTCGAGAAGGACAATTTGGATATCCTTTATGGGATCCTAAAACACAGTTAGTGATCAGAACTAGTAATGTCATTTTCAACGAGTTTAAGATGCATAAACAACCCATTAAGGAGATTGAAGTGAGAAGAGTGGTATTTGACGATACTAGTCCTCTAGTTATCATGCATAAGAATGCTATAAATTGGGATGTTTAGGAGAATGTCCAATCAGATCACCAAATGTTTCTATTCAGAAACCATTGAGATGCTTTGCACGTGTTTCGCATCCACGTGATAGATATGTTCCAGCTTTGGATTTTGTTATGCTAATAGATGCAAGTGAGCCTTCTTGCTACAAGGACACTATGTAGAAATAGGATCATGTCAAGTGGGAGCATGCCATGAAGAGTGAATTGGATTATATTCACAACAATAGTACTTGGGATTTTGTGCCTTTGTCAAAGGGAAGAAAAGCTTTACCATGTAAATGGGTATATTAGCTGAAATTCACATCAGATAGTACCTCTCCAACATATAAAGCACAACTGATTGCAAAGGGTTTCAAGAAATAGAATGGTGCCAATTTCAAGGAAATGTTTTCTCTAGTAGTCAAGATGACTACATTGTGCATGTTGCTTGGATTCATTGCAATGGAGGATTTAGAGCTAGTCCAAATGGATGTGAAAACTACTTTCTTGCATGATATCTTACATATGAGATCTATATGGAACAACTAAAGGATTATGTACTTCCTCCCAAAGGTAATTAGTTTGTAAGCTAAAGAAGAGCTTACATGGACTGAAATAGTCCCTTGGACAATGGCACCAAATTTTTTATGTTTTTATGAAGTCTCAAGGTTATCCTCGAACCAATGAGGATCATTGTCTTTACACAAAGAGATGCTCAGATGGCAACTTGATATGCTTGGTACTTTATTGGTTATAACCACTATACCCATCCAAAAATGAATAGGTTTTTAGACCCATAATATTATCAAGCATATTGTACAAGAAGGGAAGAGGAAAGGGATCAAGTATCATAGCTACATTTAATTTCATACATGTGTAATAGTTTATTCTTTTTAGGTACGATAATGATGGGTAAATCCATTTCGCATGATCAATAGGCAAAATAAATCCAACTTTTAATAGCATGTCAAGTTCTCCCTTAACTTGTTTCACATAACATAGATTCATTCTATAACTCTGTTGTTTAACAAGATTGTTGGAGTTTGAGGTCGATGGAAGCACGTGAATAGCACAAGGAGGAAGAAGAAGCTTGGAGCACAACACACAATACTGAATGTATTACCACTAGAATGTACAAAGATAAGTAACATGTTAGGGCAATAGGCATATATACAAGCCGAGGGAACAAAACCTCCTAAAGAAGGAAAAAAGTGCCGCAACAATCCTAGTGTGTTCACACACATCACTACCTAAATATATCAACAAAGATAAACATCGGCTTTTAGTATGACTATGTTGGTAAATATGTGAGTCAAGGCCCCTCATATCCTTGTAATCCCAAACAAAAACATCCAAAAAACTTTTAAGCAAAGCAATTAATTCTTGTCAAAATGCTTGTATTAGGGTGGCACATAGTTTTATAAGTCTGGGGTTATCCTGCACCATAAGTTGTACACCATAATCTGATCTTCGGGGACATATGTTCTTTGGTCCTTGAGTGAAACCAAATTTTGTATTTTTTGGTTCATTTTTTGGTACACATTTGTACTCTTAGGTTCATGTTCTAGTCAATCTTTTAGTGTAGCTTCTATTGTGTTTTTAGGTGGTGTACTAGTTGCCTTAGTGGTTTCCCATGCAGTGCAAAGACTACGTGCACATTGGTCTAATACATACTATAAGTCAATTAGGAACTTCTAGTGTCATTGTGGGATGATGGCCGTCTCCAAAGTTAGGAATATAAGATGTCTGTGGGTGTTTCTTCTTTGTGTGCATAGGTTTTGGGGCTCCAAGTTGAGTTTTGTTGCAAGATCTCATGGATACACAAAGACAATATGAAATCCAAAAACACACAAAGATAGAGATGCACCGAAAAGGGAACAATACATAATATTGGGTACAATCTGCCTCAATGCCTTTATCGAACAAGTCTCTAGAGTGTGTGTATTTATAGTTTTTTATTACATCCAAATATAGAGGTTACAATGATTGCGAGCACTTCAAAAAACAAGAATGTAAGTAAAACATTGCTCAATTTGTAGTGAAACTTAGCTTTTATTTACAAAAATCATGTTCTATAGTGATCCTTATCTCAACCACTATTTTTATGACTTTTTACAAACAACCCTCTACATGGGTCTCTATTTACAAAATATGTGTAAAATATAATTTCTCTATTTATGTCCAAATGCATCTGAGTAAGTCCATGCCCTCAAGAACCTTCATCTACTAAATTAGAAGACAAAGTATATTAACATCTCAATAATAAACTCAATTAATTCAATATTCCATAAGTGATAACATGCCCCCCAATCGAAAAAGCAACTCAATTAGATGATAAGAAAGAAATTAGACATGGATGGCCAGTCACATGTCCCATCACTAAACAAAAATAAGCATGTTCCATGAAAAAAAACATGCATAGAAATGTATGTTTGGAGAGTTAAGTTATTGTGATTGTAAATAATATGCAAAAATTAAGTGATCATAATGGGGAGACAATGAAGTCTTATGGATCCACTAAGATTCTTCAATACAATGATTTTTATATTTTATCAAATATCTATGATAATGAGTACCTCTACATATAGAGGTTGCATCATGATCGATTAATTTCTTACAAATTAGGATTTTCGATTCTTCTTCAAGCAAAGGAGGATCAACAAGAATAGGAGTGAGTGCCAAAGTGTCTTTTAATGGTTTTAATAAACTAATATGAAAAGATTTATGTACATTTCAATTATACGGTATGTCTAATCTAAATGGATTTTCATTGATCTTTCATGAACTTCATGAATTATAGAAATGTGATCTTGAGTAATAGAATCGGTCATAGGAATATCAGTTTCTGTGAATGACATGGAAATGAGAAGCTTTTTACCATGAGAAATTTTGAAAGGGGCACGACCAATATTTGTATCTGTTGTGTTATTGTAGGCAAATTGTAGTAATGGTAATTTCTCATCCCAGCTAGTTGGATTATCTAGTGAAAAACAACACAATAGATCAACAATATTGCTATTTATGGCTTCATTTACCCACTACTTTCAAGATGAAATGCAAAATTGAAATCTATTTTTGAACCAAAATGCTGAAATAATGCAACCCCAAAATGATCCCAGAAACAAACATCATAAATGGACAACATAACTTTTGGAAAACCATGATGTGGGAAAATACTCTTAATAAAAAACTTAGCAGCTTGAAGTGTAGACAAGGTCTTTTTACAGGAAATGAAATATGCATGTTTACTAAACCTATCAAGAATTGTCCAAATTATGTCATTATGAGATTAAGTCATAGGAAGTGGAGTAATAAAATCCATAGAAATTTATTCCCATGGTTCATTGGGAATAGTTAGGGGCATTAACAAACCAAATTCTTTACCATGATGGTGGTTAACACACTGACACACATTGCATTGGGAAACATAATGGCAAATATTGTTTTCCATATATGGCCAAAAGAAGAAATCTTTACAATTAAAAATCGTGCTTTGTATGCCCCTATGTACCATATAATGTGGTTCATGCATCTCTTTCATAAAAAAATTTATAAAAGCTTGAGTGAAGAATATTTGTGTTGAAAATACAAGAAACCATTATAATAAATATAATGATCATCTATTGAAGCTCCATAATTATTGAATGGATTCCATGCATATGAAAAATACACATATGAACCATAAGTGGGAATCATGCTATGAAATAATTGAAAAAATATTATGAACAAAAAGAGAATGTGACTATGGTGATGGAAAATGACTAAGAGCATCTGTTACTTTATTAGCTTTACTAGGTTGATATTGAGTTAGGCTGAAAATTTTTAATAAGAAAAGCCCATTTAATATGTCCATAAAAAATAAATGATTGATGTTATAAATGTTTTATATCTTGTTGGTTTGTTTTAATTATAACCTCAGAGCCCATAAGGTAATGTTTCCAAATATTTAAATCATGCACAATAGCTAAAAATTCTTTATCATATGTACTATAATTCCTTTTACAAGGTTTAACTTCCTACTTTCAAATGCAATGGGATGATTGTTTTGCATCAAAATTACACCTATACCTAAGCCACTAACATATGCAACTACATGAAGAGGTTTTGCAAACTAAGGTAACTGCAAACAAGTGCATGTGGAAGAGCATGTTTGAGATTTTCAAAAGATTATTTTTGTGCTAACTGCCATGCACATTTTACTTCTCTCTTCAATAATAAAGTAGGGGAAGTGCCAAATAAGAGAAATTTTTAACAAATTTTCTATAGAAACTAGCCAAATGAAGAAAAGAATATAGATCATTAACTGATTCAAGTACATACCAATCTATAATTACTTTGATTTTCTTCAAATTTAAATGTACTGCTTGACTAGAAATGATGTGCCTTAAATATTATAATTTACCTTTGAAAAAGTAGCTGTTGCGGGATTCTTGTGCAGAAAGGGATTTGAGTGTTTGCAAGAGAAGGAAGGAGAAGAAGTGAAATACACACACCGGAAGCTTTTGTGTATAGATTATAAAGAGAAAAGTACAATGATGATGTCCAAATGCTCTTTGTGCAAGATGTGTAATCCCAAAGACTACACAACACACAAGATTACAAGATACCCAAAGCTCCTTATGCTACCGATCTTCTCTGCACTAGACCTCCACCTTCTCGAGGAGCTTGCACTTGTGCACACCTTGCACTCAAGCTTCCAATAGGGTAGGAGGGATGGACACCTTCTGTCGACGTGCACACTTCTGCAATGGTACCTTGGGCTACCTTGATTGCCTTGCTTACTGGCTCGCTGCACTCCTTCTCATCACACTAGAGCACACTCTTGCACACTTTGCCTCACACTTTCTTCTCTACGTCGAACATCAACTGAATGTCTCTTTCTCTTCTCACAGTGTAGACTATGCTCTCACTTCCTTATTCTAACCAAGAATAATGCATACCTTGATTTGAGTGTTGGTTCCCTTATGTGTCGCTCCTAATTGATAGTGTATCTTGGTGCTCACTTTGATGTCCCAAGAATATCTCAAAATGTGTACAGCCAACAACTCCCTATTTTGTCTTGTAGTGACTTTAGGACTAAAAAAAAATTTAAATGGGAGGCCATACTTTCACTTTTACGTAATGCTTCCACTTCACATACCTTCACTTTCGCCTTCATTTCTTCAATATGTGTACCTGAGAGAGGGTTCACATGAACCTTCCAAACACCTTTAAAACCCTATAATTTACAAAAAGACAATCTGCAACCTGCATCCACTTTCTGCAAAACATAACCATTGTGAGTAAAGTGATGGTGCTCTGCCTCTGAACCTTGACCACTTGACTATCTGCTTTGACTTGGACCATCTTGACTTTGAATAGTTTAACTTTGAACATTTTGGCTTTGACCAGGTTGACTTCGACAAGATTGACTTTGACCAATATGACTTTGATGGGCTCAATAGTTGCCACCACCTAATGGGCTCTCTGTTCTGGAGAGCGAATAGCCAAATCATGAGCAGAGAGGTTCACTTTGATACCTGTTGTGCACAAACTTCAAAGGACAATTGCGTAGCTACCAAGTCCACCAAGAGCACTCAAGAACAATCACCAGGGAAGAACCAAAACTTGAAATTTTGCATTGAAGAAGCATATGTGGGAGAATAGAGGGTAGGAAGGAAAGTTTAGGGAGGGCTAAAGGGTTTATAAGGATAGGGTAAGGATGGGTAAGGGTGCGGTTGGGTGGAGGTATAAAGGGAGGGGCATGGAGAATGAGAAAGGGCTCTGGATGGGGCCAAAATTCTAAAACATGAGAGCTCCAGAGGTTTCACATCGAAGAATGTGAAACATGTGGGAAAATAAGGTGAGAATAGGCCATGTGGAGCATGTGCAAAATAAAAAGCGCGTGATAAATGTGCTCAAAACATGTGGATTTTGACCAAAAGTAGGAGAAAGGTTGGTATTTTGGAAAAACTAAGGCAAAAAGTGAGTCCAAAGGTGTAAAAGACATGAAAATCACCCCAAATTTGAAAAAAAGGCCATTCGAGGCACAATCTAGAACCAAAACTCTTTTTCCAATAAAAATAGAAAATATATATATATTTTTTTTTCAAAAACACATCTGAGTGGGGGGAGCCTTTTCTCAATAGAATTTAAAAAAATAAAATAAAATAAAATAAAAGGGGGGCAAGGGGAGGAAGAGAGAGATTAGAGAGAGGAGGGAGGGGCTAGAAAGAGGATAGAGAGAGATTAGAGAGAGGCTAGAGGGAGGGAGAGAGAGAAAGAGAGATGTAGAGAGAGAAGATAGAGAGAGGTAGGGAGAGAACATAGAGAGGTAGAGAGAGAAGATAGAGAGAGGTGGGGAGAGGTTTTTTTGCAAATAAAAAATAAGAGTCGGGGGGTGTTTTTTCTTTCCTTTTTTTGAAAAAATATATAGAAAATAGACAAATTAAAATCTAAAAAAGAAATCCAAAACAAATCACCAAAACTTCTCTAACTATTTAGATCAATTTTTCCACACAAAACCATAGAGAGCTTCATTTTTTACTTCTATTTATTCAAGAAAAATGGTACTAAAGAAAAGGATAAAAATTCTTAAAAAATCCAAAATTTTCCTAAGAATTTCCAATAAGATGTACATGAGATGGGATTTGAAATAGCTTCTAAATAGCATAAAAGCACAAAGAAAAATCATGAATATTGATGAAATCTAATAAACTAAAGCAAAAAAAAATGGTACGATAAGGTTATATACAACCTGGACATATTTTGCAAGTTCCAGGTGATCCAGAAAGCTTTACTTTTGCTCCTTAAGCCTTGATATGTTGACCAATGTTAGTATATCTCTTTTCACGGTCTCTAACTCCACCCCACCCCATTTCAACATTGTTTTAATTTTGTAAGGTCCTTTCTAGTGTGGAAGCCACTTTCCCCATACTTGTGTTTGGAGTTGAGGTTTATGGAGAAGAACTAACATGCCTGTTCGTAAGTTGTTAGTCCGTAGATTCCAATCATGAGCCTCCTTCCTTTTCATTTGAGTCTCTTGCAATTGTTTTATAGCATATAGATGGATCTCTTCCACTTTGTGCAGTGTGTCAAGTCTCTCAGAGACACCATAATCTTTCTTTCCCTGCATAAATGCAAGTTTTGGTGAACCATGTAGAAATTCAAAGGGTTCAATGGGCAGTACCCCCCATAAACCAACTAGAATGGAGAGTATACTATTGCTTCTTTGTAAGCCAACCTGTACGCCCAGAGGGTACCTTGATAAGTTGTGCCCCAAGAAGTGGGTTGTAACATACATTCCTTCTTTAACAGGGCAATTAATACCTTATTAGTGGATTTTGCCTGTCCATTAGCTCCTGGATAATAGGCACAAGAGGTCTTATGTAAAACCTTGTACATGTTAAAAATTTCATACAAAACGTTGTTCACAAAATGAGTTCCTTGGTCTGCGCAAATTTCAAGAGGACACCCAAATCTACAAATAATGCTAATGTAAAGGAAATCTGCAACTATATGTGTTGTGCAATCAGGAGAGGCAATAGCTTCAGCCCACTTTGTTGCATAGTCGATGGTAATCAACAAATACTTTTCGCTTTTTGGGAATGATGTGGGATACATGGGCCCTACAAAATGCAGCCCCCACTTCTCGAATGGTTGCCATGAAGTGGAAACAACCAAGGGGTTGTGTCGCTACTTTGTGGGCTTGGGGCCACACTCTAGCAGACATCACATGCTCTCCCCCATTCATTTGCATCTCTAAATAATGTGGGCCACCATAAGCAAACATCAAGGATTCTTTGGCTCATAATGTGTCCTAGAAGGTGACCACCACCTATTCCTTCATGTGTAGTTGTAAGGATTATCCTTACTTTCTCTTCCTCCATGCACTTTCTAAGCGGGTTATCCTTGCCATATCTATATAATTATCCTTCAATGAATGTAAAAGTTCCACTCTTGATTAGCAACCTCTTCTTTTGCACAGAGCTTGCCTTTTCTGGATACAAACCATTGGTAAGAAAAATCTTGATGTCATCATACCAACCTTGTGCTCATACAGAGAACAATTCAGCATCTAGAAAATCATCATTTTCTCCAATTGCTTGATCAATTGTGTTAATCCTAGATAGGTGATCAACCATAACATTTTCTTTTCCAGGTCTATGGACTATAGAGAAATCAAATTCTTGGAACAAGAGGAGCCACCTCCATATCTTTCCAGTTGCTTGTGTCTTATCTAGTAATTACGTGAGCGGTTGATGATCAGTTATGATAAAAAATTTCACCCCCTAGCAAGTAATGGCAAAACTTTTGGACAAAAAAAAAACCATTGCTAGGGCCTCCCTTTCTGTGGTGCTATAATTCTTTTCATCCTTTATCAAAATTCAATTGGCATACTATATAGGTCTATCAAGCTTGTACTCTTCACTATGTCGATTCAAAATTGCACCCACTGCATATGCACTTGCATCTACATGTACATGAAAATTAATTGGTGCAGCCACCAATTTGGACCTTAATGTCTGACAAGAATTTTCTTCTTCATCCTCCCACTTGAAGGGTACGTCTTTACCTGTAAGCCTAGCCAATGGTCTGGCTATCTCTGTATACATTTTAATAAATCTTTTGTGGTACCTGGTATGCCCCAAGAAGCTCTGAATTTCTTTTGGAGATTTGGGATTGGGTAACTTTAGTATAGATATAATTTTTTCTGGGTCAAGAGCCATACCTTTAGCAGATACCACATGTCCCATGAGAGTTCACTCTGTCACAAGGAAATGACACTTATTTGGGTTCAACTTTAGTTTAGTCTCTCTGCATCTTTTAAAAACATTTTGTAGCTGTCTCAAGTGATTATCCAAGCAGTCCAAAGGGGTCTCCTTGTAAGTGCCTGAAAAGGAAGAAAAGTCATCCATGAAAATTTTTAAGGGTTTCCAGCAATAAGGGTCCAAAAATGAGGTTGACAGTCCTGTTAAAGGTGGATGGAGCATTTCTGAGTCCATGGCATTTTGACATACAAATATGTCCCCCATGGTATAATAAAATCAATCTTTTCACGATCCTCTAGATGAATGGATATTTGATTATATCCACTAAAGCCGTCCATGAAGCTATATAATACGTGTCCAGCCACTTCCTCAATGACCTGCTCTGCAAAAGACAGGGGGAATCCATCTTGAATAGTTACCTTGTTGAGTGCTCTAAAATTGACACAAATCTTGATTTTGTTGGTATTCTAATTTGGTACGATAAACATTGGTGAAAGCCATTATGTGTTCCACGGGAATGATGATTCCTGCATCCTCCATTTTCTATATCTCTAAATAAACAACCTTAGCATATTTTGGATTAAGTCTATAACTTTTCCCTCTTACAAGTTTAGCTCCTTCAATGAGAGGAATTCTATGCTCTCCAAAGCTGGTAGGCACTCCTTCTAAGTCTTTGTAATGCCAAGCAAACACATCATGTTGGAGCTCAAGTACACAACATGGAGGTGGTTATGAAGACATTCAACCTGATTGGACCGAAGAACCATTGTAATACGATCTAAGTACCTTGGGTAACACAATTTCTATCCATTCTTTACTTTGCATGCGAGGCACTATTAATGGTAAAGTTGTTAATATTTTAGATGATGATGGTAGTTCACATTATTTTATTTCTCATACACTAGTGCAAAATCTCCAATTAAACCCACTTCCTTCTATGTATAAAGTTAAGGCTGCATTTCAAGGAAATAGATATCATGTTAAGTGAAGTGCATAATGTTCAGATTTTTATATGTTCATACATAGATGAATGCACATTCTTAATTGCTCCTTTGCAGTCCTATGATGTTATACTTGGTATGCATCTTTTCACCTTTTGCAATTCTTCTAAATCCTTGACTTGGATATTCAACAAATGCTCCTTCTTTTATGAACCTAACTTGCAACCCTTTCTCTACTATCTGCCCAACACTTATCAAATTCTTTTTAATGGTAGGGACATAGAGTACCTTACTGAGTAAGTTGATGTTTCCATCAGGTGCTTTGACATTTCCTACTTTCTCCACAAGATGTCTTGTATCATCTCCTGTTTGTACCTCATGCTTGTTCCTTGGATCTTCTAAATCTGATAGGAGGGCCGCATTTCCTGCCACATGATTTGAACAACTTGAATCTATGTAGAAAACATGCTCATCAGATTTACCTTATGGCATAGCCATGTTCATGATTAATAATGAATCCTCTTTGTTTGAGTCTTCTGTGTAGTTATTGAAGTCTCTACTTCCTTTGTAGCCGCCTTGATAGTTTCAATGATTGTAGTTGTTGTAATTGCCATGATAATTGTTGAACCTTCCTCTTGAGTAACCATAACTTCCTCTATTGTATCCTATGCCTCTTTGATTCCTGGAATTCCTGAAGCAATTTTCAATTGTATTAGTTAATTCACCGATAGAACACGGGTTGGAGTCTTGGGATCTCCCCCTGCCTTGTCTACCTCCTCTTCCTCTATCTCTGCCATGTCTTCCTCTACTTGCATCGTTATCTTGATATGTTCCTTCTTCATCATCCACTTTCTTTGACTTTCCTTTGTTTTCTTTGGACTTGCTTTTATTAGTATATAAAGCTGAATATTGATTACCTTTAGAGCTTTCTCCATTCTTGATAAGTTTTGCCTCTTGTGTGAGTAATTGTCCAATGAGTGTATTGAAATAGGGTACATGCATGTCCATGTACAAATCCATAGCTGTGGTGAATGCTTCCCACTTGTCATCTACTTTCAATCCATTGATGACTTTCGTTACAATTTGTTCTTCATCCATTACATCTCCAATGCTTCCCAACTGATTAGCTATGTCCTTGACCTTTGTGACAAAATCATTCACATTTTGTTTGGGAGCCTTCTTGAGGGTTGTGAAATCCAACCATAGTTGATGCTTCCTAGCTTTGGTACTTGAAGAGAAGAAGGCTTCAAGTGCATCCCACACTTCTTGAGATGTCCCACAACTTCTAATGTGAGGCAAAAAAAAATCTGTGATAGAGTTAAGGAGGTATGACCTTGCTAATTCATCTTTGGAACACCATGTGTTCAATCTCTCTTGCTCTTCTTGTGTTGGTTGACTCTTGTTTCTGAATACAGGCATAACTTCATCTCCAGCCACATAACCATATAAACTTCCTCCTTGGAGATAAGCTTCCATCCTTAGTGACCAAGCTGAGTAATTACCTCTATCCAATTTGTCAATTGATGAAGGAAATCCATCTGCCATCTTTGCTCTGATACCATTGTGAAGAGATGGATAGATATGTGCTTGAAGATCAAGTGGTGCTGCAAAATCCTTGCACTACACCAGCCAAATGAACTCAAGGAGTATGTGGTGGACCCTTTTAGCTTGCCAATGGATGTGTTGGACACCGTATGTACCTTGGAAGATCAATCTCAAAAAGATAGATCAAGACAGATGAGCTGGAACTAATTGAGAGGTGAAAAACTTGCTACTTTGATTCATACACATGTCCAGTGTTTTGAATCATTCTCTGAGCACAATAGTAATTATCTTAATTCATTTTGGGGAACTCTAACTAACTTAGAGAGCTAAATTTCAAGATTAATCTCATCAAAAATAGTGAATCGCACAATGAGAATGAAGTTTAACAAGTTATAACATCATCCCGCTTTTCACGGGCTGCAATAGTACTTACACTAGTGAGCAAAAAAATGATCATAACTCAAGATTCAGATATTCAATGATTATGCAATTTTGTATGCTAATACTAGATAGTATGTTGAATCCAACAAGCTTTGAATCATACAATGTGATAAAGTAGTCATGGAGAACCAGCTCTGACAAGATGACTGATAAAATCGAAAATCTGACAGAGAAGTGAATATGAACAAATAGGGTTGACTTCAACTAGACATAACTCAAGATTGAGACCTACAATAGCAACCAGATTTTGTGAGCACATAGTAGACTTTAAAATAAAGATTTAGCAAGTTAAATCATTGAAAAAGATGCACCTCAATGAGAGTAGTGATCTCTACAAGTTGACTAAAAACTTGAGAAGCATAATAGTAATGAGTAGACTCACACAACCATGAAGATTAACTTGCATACATGTGTTACCTTATTAGGATCCTCATAACCAGGAGGTTGTGACATGTATACCTCCTCTGAAATCTATCCATTCAAAAAAGCATTTTTTACATCTAGCTGATACATGTTCCAATTCTTAGATGCAGCCACACTTACCAATACCCTGATGGTTGGCATCTTGGCCACATGTGAGAATGTTTCTTCATAGTCAATGCCTTGGGTTTGTGCAAAACCCTTGGCCACCAATCTGGCTTTGTACCTTTTTATTGACCCATCAAAATTTCTTTTAAGTTTATAGATCCATCTGGATCCAATTACCTTCATGGACTCTTTCTTTGGTACTAGTTCCCATGTGTCACTTTCTTTGAGTGCTTCAATCTCCTCATCCATAGTTTCCTTCCATTCTGTCTTGGTCATGGCTTCTTCATATGATCTTGGTTCTTCAATTGACAGGTCTTTGGCAAGATAAATAGAATGTTTAGTGACAAGAGAGGTGTCATACCCATATCTGATAGGTTTCTTGCTCTCCCTTTGTGCTCTTCTGATTGCTTGATTTGAAGGTTCAGGTATGTCTTCAAGTTTCTTCATCTTGAGTTTGCCTTTGGACTTCCATGCCTTGAATTCTTCAAGATTGATAATGTCTTCATCATTTGAATTGGTGTCTTCATTCTGAGTAGGTTCCTCCTTAGCAAGACTAGGAAACTCCTCCTGCAAGTCATAGGGTAGTTTAATCTTCCTGCATTCATTCTCATACCAAGAATCATTTTCATCAAAGAAAACATCTCTACTAACCATGAATCCCTTATTTGAAGGGTTGTAGAACATGTACCCTTTCTAATTTAGATCATATCCTATAAAGATACACTTCTTACCCTTAGGGTCTAGCTTACCTCTTATCTGAGAAGGAATGTGTACATTTGCTACACATCCAAATATCCTGCAATGATCAAGTGAGGGTCTCTTACCATGCCATGCTTCATAAGGATTCATCCCATCAAGGGATTTAGATGGCAACCTGTTTATAAGGTAAGTGGCAGTAGATACACTTTCTGCCCATAAATAATTGGGTAACCTTTTTTCATTCAACATTGACCTAGTTATTTCAACAATCAATCTATTTCTTCTCTCAGCTACCCCATTCTGTTCAGGAGTATACCTTGTGGTGATTTCTCTCTTGATTCCTTTGTCCTGCAAGAATGCTTCAAACTCATTTGAGAAGTACTCACATCCTCCATCTGACCTTAGCCTCTTTAGGTTCTTCCCTGTCTGATCCTCAACAAGTGCAAGATACGTTCTAAAACAGTTGAACACTTCATCTTTGTGTTTCATAAAGTACAATACAGTCCACCTGCTATAATCATCAATAAAAGATACATAGTACCTTGATCTTGAGATTGAGGGGTCTTTGCTTGGTCCCCATACATCTGTATGAACAAGCTCTAGGTAGTCCTCATGCATGTAGCCTTTCCTTGAGAAGGGTAACCTGTGAGACTTCCCAAACTGACAAGCACCACACTTGTAGATCATATGTTGCTTGGATACATTAGGTATCCCAAGCACACATTGGTCCGTGCATATTTGCTTCAAGGTTCTTTCACCTACATGCCCTAATCTTTTATGCCAAATCTCAAGCTCTGAAAGTGTTTGATCTTTATAATTGTAGAGGGCAATATTCTTTGTATCTTCTAGCTCAAAAGTAAAAAGTCTACCTGTCTTTTCTCCTTTAGCAACCCTCTTGAACCCATGCTTGGGATCCTCC
Organism: Ceratopteris richardii; assembly: GCA_020310875.1. Lineage (NCBI taxonomy): Eukaryota > Viridiplantae > Streptophyta > Polypodiopsida > Polypodiales > Pteridaceae > Ceratopteris > Ceratopteris richardii. Next base: position 45,113,932 of record CM035412.1, on the reverse strand, counting down.
ACAAATGCTCTACTCAACAAGTTTTGATTCCCATCAGAAGTCTTAACATTTCCAACTTTAACTACTGAGTGCTTGGTGTCATCACCTGTTTGTACTTGATGCTTTCCTCTTGGTTCTTCAAGGTCAGAGAGAAGAGCTACATTGCCTGCCACATGATTTGAGCAACCTGAGTCAATGTAGAAGAGATGGTCATCATTTGTACCTGGTTTTGAAGTCATGTTCATGATGAGAAGAGAATCATCTTGTTCTTCTGTGTAGTTGTTGTAATCCTTTCTGGACTTGTATCCTCCTTGGTAGTTGCCATTGTAGTTGTTGTTGTAGTTGTTGTTGTAGTTGTTGTTGTACCCTTGATGATGGTTGAATCTACCTCTTGACTGTGAGTATCCACCTCTTTGATATCCTCTACCTCTCTGATTCTTGTAGTTCCTGAAACACTCATCTGTAGTATGATTTGATAAACCACAAATGTTGCATGGTGAGGAGTTATAAGGTCTCCCCCTACCTTGCTTACCTCCTCTACCCCTTCCTCTTGATGATCTACCTCTCCCTGCATAGTTGGCTTGGGAGGTAGTGCCTTCATCCTCTCCTTTCTTGTTCTTGCCTTTATCTTTAGACTTACTTTTATCAGTGTATAGGGCAGAAGAGCTATTAACTTTGGATGAGTCTCCATTCTTGTTGAGCTTGGCTTCATGAGTGAACAATTGCCCCATGAGAGTTGTAAGATCTGGAATTTGCATGTCCATGTATAGATCCATGGCAGTGGTGAAGCTTTCCCATTTGTCATCAGCTTTAATCCCATTGATCACTTGCCTTACTATTTGATCTTCTTCAATCTCTTCTCCTATGCTTGCTAACTGATCTGCTACATCTTTAATCTTAGTCACATACTCTAAAATAGCTTGCTTAGGTTGCTTCCTTACTGTGGTGAATTCAATCCACAATTGGTTTTTTCTGGCCCTTGTGTTGGAAGAGAAATAGGATGACAAGGTTTCCCAAGTCTCTTGGGATGTCTCACAGTTTCTAATATGTGGCAAAAGAAAATCAGAGATGGAGTTGAGTAAGTAAGACCTTGCTAATGCATCCTTGGCACACCATGTGTTGAGCTTTTCATGCTCTTCCTTTGTTGGTAGTCCTCTAGTTTTGAATGTGGGCAATTCCTCATCTCTTGAGATGTATCTATAAAGAGTCCTTCCTTGTAGGTATGTCTTCATCCTTAGAGACCATGCTTGATAGTTGTTCCTATCCAATTTATCAATAAATGAAGGAAAGCCATCTCCCATTTTACCTTGACTTTGCTCTAATACCACTATTGGGAAGATGGATGAATACTTCAGGAAGATAAGTAGGTACTACCAAATCCTGCTTTGT
>CM035412.1:45047564-45050064 GCA_020310875.1 Ceratopteris richardii | reverse complement strand
GTTTTTGTCCTCCGGCTTGTATATACGCCTATTGCCCTAATGGGCTACTTATACTTGTACATTCTAGTGGTAATACATTCAATATTGTGTGTTGTGCTCCAAGCTTCTTGTGCTCTTTGCGTGCTTCTGTAGATGTCTAACTCCAACGATTGGTATCAGAGCAGGTTGCCGCTTCATCTAGGATGTCATCGACACCCCTGCAACCAGAGTCTCACAATTACATGAAATTTTGTACTCATACTTAGGGTGATTAGGAGATCAAAACAACTTCGCTCTATGGTGCCAATGATGTGCTTTTGATCATTGTTGTGTACATTGATGACATGCTGCTCACTCGTCCTCATGAGAAGCATATTGCTGATTTTAAGGCTGATTTACATGCCTCATTTGAGATTCTGATTTGGGGCATTTGCATAATTATTTAGGCATTCAGTTTATGCAGGTTGATGGCAGAATAGCTTTGTGTCAAACAAAATATATTGACACATTATTACAATGTTTTGGCCTTGATGACTGTAAACCTATTTCCACTCCTATGGAGACATGTTTACGATTGAGTCTTCATGATATTGGAGATGCATTTGATGCTATTCTGTATGAACAGGCTGTTGGATGCTTGATTTACTTATACATTAATCGACCAGATATTCAGTTTGTTGTCTCACAAATGAGCAGGTTTACGCATTGCTTAGGTGTCAAGCATTGGCAGACGATTAAGCCCATCTTTTGCTACTTGAGTGGTACCCAACTACTTGGGTTGTTTTATCCCAAGGGGGGATCACTACTGCCAGATTTGCATGCTTTTTTTGACTCTGACAAGGCTGGTTGCTATGACACTCATGTCTCCATTAGTGGCTTTTGCTTCATGCTTGGTAGTTCATGTATATCTTGGTTGAGCAAGAAGCAGCCTACTGTGGCCACTTCCAGTTGTGAGGTTGAGTATAGGGCAACTTTCACAACGACTGTTGAGTCTGCGAGGCTCAGACGCCTTATGGCTGATTTGGGTGTTGGTCAGTCTTCTCCCACCACCATCTTCACTGACACTTAGAGCGCATTGGCACTTGGGAGGAACCCTGCGTTCCATGCTCTCACTAAGCACATTGAGATGCATTATCATTATGTCAAGGAGAGGCTCTCTGTTGGAGAGATCAGCTTGGCATATGTGCCCACATAGGAGAACATTGTAGACCTTTTAACGAAGGCTGTGCCTAAGGAGAAGTTTGAAGATTTTCGCAAAGCTTTGGACTTACTTCCTTTTGTGGATTGATTCCACATAGCTTGGCACTTCCTTATACGTGAGTGCCAGCTCCTTGTTAACCGCATCACTCCTAGGGGGGATTTGTTGATATATTTAGGTAGTGATGTGTGTGAACACTCTAGGACCACCACGACACTTTTTTCCCTCTTTACGAGTTTTTTCCCCCGGATTGTATATATGCCTATTGCCCTAACAGGCTACTTATCTTTGTACATTCTAGTGGTAATACATTTATTATTGTGTGTTGTGCTCTAAGCTTCTTCTTCTTCCTTGTGCTATTCGTGTGCTTCAGTAGACGTCTAACTCCAACAAGAACTGAAGTATATGAATGAATCTAGGTGTTTCAAGAAAGGTCTTTGTCTTGGATCCACTTGTGAATCAGTTTATACTTTTCAAGCATGGAGAAATTGGTCACTTTCTCAGGAATTTAATGAGGATATATTATTTATCCTTATGGTGAATAGTAATCTTTCATAATATTTTTCATATATATTCATTCCTTTTTTAAGCTTACAAGTTTATAAACAAGTATGGCTTATATTTCGAGGGGTCATTGGAGCTTAATAATAATCGACTTCAATGAATACCAATCTTTATTTATGAACTCCCCCCAATCAAAACATGGAAATTGCAAACTGTAAGTTCTAGTGCACTTTTGATGCACTTTTGTATTACCACATTGCCATGCATTTTGATATTTTTTTAGTTTTGCAGTGTTGCCAAGATTTTTAGGATGCACATTGATAAAAAATATCCAGACATTTGCAAATATCCAGGATGGATAGTAATTGCCAAATGCATCAGTCCTTTTGGTGAGAGAATGAGCAATTCATAACATCATGAAAGATATTATCTGTCCATATGATCTAGACTCTCCTCCACCACCTCCACCACCTCCACCACCTATAGGTAAGAAGACACAAGATAAGAAGAAAGGTCCTCTTGTTCATTCTCCACTTAAGCATGTCCCAAAGAAAAAGCACAAAGGTGAAGGCTCAAAAAAGGAAAAGCATAAAAAGAAATAGAAGATGTAAAATTTTTTATTTCTATGATTATCTCTAGATAGAAATCCCATGTATTTCCAACATAGTTGAAAAACATTTGTTTTCTCCATTTTTAGTAAATACTAATTATGTACAGAAGGAACCCTTTAGAGCACTGTATTTATGGAACAATGTATTGAGGAATAATTCCATTCTATCTTTATCTAAAAGATAGTATGTTTGTAATTCATGTTTGTAC
>CM035412.1:44940064-45042564 GCA_020310875.1 Ceratopteris richardii | reverse complement strand
TGCATACCTTAATTCATGCTTTATCCTCAAACGTAATCGTGCAACATATATAGAAATATATATATGGAGCGTGAGAGAGTCCATTCAATATGCACATCGCTGTATATAGAACTTCCACAAATACATATGTGACTCACAACCCTTTCAAAAGCACTCGTGAGCATGACCATGTTATGATTCGAGCATGACCATTTTTCGTTATAAATACATACTCTTACCAGGAAACTTTGTCACACACACACACACACACACGATATGCAGAGACTTAGAATAATATCTGAATTTTGAAGAACTCATAGAAATATCATACCGATTGATCAACATTCTATTTATAGCCTTCCCTTATGTCTATGCTCAATACATCTTGTAGTTGACATATCATGCGATCTTCAATCACCACCACTATAAGCAAACTTGCAACAATTTTGAATATTTCTTCTAGATCCATGAACTCGAAGAGCTATAACAACTTGGTTAGCATCCTCACATGGACAGTATAGAGAGAGAGAGATAGACATACTACCTGTTCTATTGATGAACTACATATTGAATGTAAAAACCAAACATCTACCAGTGGTTGTCATTTTTCTTCATGCTATCCTACAGAGCTATGAGACACATTCAGCAATTCTGCCTCCTCACAATAGCCAAATGGGAGTCCTCTTGGACAAAGAGTCCTTATAGATTCTAATCACCAGTGCCTACTTCCCTCTTTATCAGAGCCGCTCTCTCCACATTCCCCCCATACATGCTGTCGTGTAGACACAAACAAGAACAAAGATCACCAATGACTTGATCATATGTGTGCTGAAAATATTGGGCCGAGTGTGAGGAGGGAATCGGGGCAAAAATCTTGGTTGACACCAAAGTGCTTGTTATATTTTAGATATGTACATGCTTGGAGGAATGAGAAGTTCCTTGCTCAGGGGATAGCCAAGGCCAAAAGCCAGAGAGTTCATACAAGGTACCTACTCATGATGGCTACATGAGTAGAGGGACCTTAGAGAGAACTCTAGATGGAGACTAGGCAAGGGCTATAAATAGGCTAGGAGGTGAGTCCCACGCATGTCATTATCTACTTCTCACATTTGGTATCAGATCCTGAGAGAGAGAGAGACCTTCGGCAAGGAGATGGAGAATTCTTGAGCAAGTAGATCTTTAAAAGGATTCCATACTAATTGGGGATCATCTTCATCATCGACAAGAGAACTCCAACAGCTATGGAGAAATAGAAAGGGAGGTTTCCATCATGGCGTGCATCATCTGATGGTAGTCACGCTTGTGAGGCAAAAGGTAAAGAGGAGGGGCAATGTTGCTCACGATTTCAAGTAAGGACATATTTCATTTGTTTCTAGTACAACAAAACAATAGAGATGTAGTGTGGAAGTATTGAACCCATGACCTCTTCAATGGGAGGCACATACTTTACCCACTACACCATATGATCTATCAAATCACTATCTACTATTTATATTACAATTTTCTACTATGCATGTCTAGAGGGGGAGATAGAGAGAGAGAGAGAGAGAGAGAGAAGAAGGAAAGAAAGATAAGAGAGAAAGAGAAGAAATAGAGATAGATGTTTATATATTTAGGTAGTGATGTGTGTGAACACACTAGGACCCTCGGGGCACTTTTTGCCCTAATGGGCTACTTATCTTTGTACATTCTCTAGTAATACATTCAGTATTGTGTGTTGTGCTCCAAGCTTCTTCTCCTTACTTGTGTTGTTTGTGTGCCTCCACAGACGTCTATCTCCAACAGTTGGTATCAAAGCTGGTCGTCGCTTCATCTAGGGCGTCGTCGACACTCCTCCGGTTGCACTCTCAAAATCACACAAATTTTGGTGAGCATACTCTGCGTGTTTTCGAGATCAAAACAGCTTCACTTTGTGGTGCCGAAATCGCGATCTGAGCTTGTTTCGACCTTCGAACACACTATCAGAGTGCTTGTGGAGGCTATTTTGTCTTTTTGTGTCAAAGATATATACCAGTTTCTGTTCGCCAGTAAAAGCGTCTCAAAGTCTACTACAGGTCTAGCAGAATTCATCTGGGCAGTTATGTTCAACTTTTTGAGATACAATCAATTTTTTGCATCAAGGTATTTTAGTCACCGGCCATGGCTGAAAGCAGTGATGTATTCCGTATGTTGGTTGTTGAGGATAAGTTGGATGGTATCAAGTACCCATTATGGGCTTATATGATGCAACATGTGTTGGTTGCAAAAGGACTGTGCAACATTGTGCAGGGTGTCGAAAAACCTCCTATCACACCTACAACTGTTACAACTGCAAGTAGTGAAGCTGATGCAGAAGGTATCGAAGATGATGATATTTTGCATATTCCTGTTTGTGTTGTAGTTTGTGCTGCACCCACTGCAGAGCAGATTTGTTGGGATGGCAGAGATGCCCAGGCACATGCATTGATAGTTTTGTCTGTCAAACGTGCCATTATTCCTCACATTCGTTCTTGCAGAACAGCTAAGGATGCTTGGGATACACTTACCACATTGTGCGAAGCTAGGAATGAGGCTCGTGTTGCTTACCTCTGAAAACAATTGGAGAGTGAGCACATGAATGAAGGTGATTCTATGGATAGTTTTCTAATGAAGATCAAAGACTTGAAGGAACAATTGATTTTTGTTGATGAGGTTATACCAGATAGCTCACTTGTGCAGACCTTTCAGAATGGTCTTCCTGATTCATATCAGAGTTTTGCTTCTACTCTTCGGTTGATGATGAAAGGCAATCCAAATGCCTTATCATTTGAGGAGTTAGTCTCTGTTTTGTTGCAGGAGGATTAGTCCAGGCAGAACATGTCCATTATGTGAGTTGCAGATCAAGCTTTCGTAGCTAGTCAAAAGGGCAAAGGAAAGTGGAGCTCTTCAACTAATAAGCATAAATCTGCTAATTCTATACATTTGAAGAAGGAAGATAAAGATGAGAAGAAATCAGAAAAGCAAAAACTGTTTTGTAAGTATTGTAAAGGGAATGATCATATCATAAAGAACTGTCCAAAACTGGCTGCTAAAGAGGCAAAAAAGAAACAGGCTGGAATGGTTGTTGTAGAGGCCTCTACACCAAAAACAGAGTCTGCTAATCTTGTGCAGGAAGAAGAATGGGCGTTTACTATTGTCTGTAGTTTTGACCCATCTTCTCATGAGTGGTGCATGTCTGCAGTAGACTTAGATGTTTGGTATTTTGACAGTGGGGCAACCAAACATATTACCTCGTAGTGTAGTTTCTTCTCTTCACTCGAGCCTACCCCTACACGGAATACTATTACATGCACCAACAACTCCTCTTATCCTGTTATGGGAGTTGGTAAGATCATTTTGACTACTGCTGATGGTAGTTTTTTCACTTTGTCAGATGCTTTATTTGTGCCAGGGATCAAGAAGAACCTGTTATCACTTTCTGCATTAGCCAAGATTGGCTTGGTTGTGAAATTTGTTGATGACAAGTGTACACTTCATGATTTGTCAAATGGCGATGTGATTATTGCTTTTGGCATTTTATGTTGTGGGCCATATAAGCTTATAGACTATGAAAGATGTGTAAATGATTTGGCATGTGAATTAAATGATTCTCAGGCTATGTCAGATGCAAAGCTTTGGCATGCACGCTTTGGTCATCTGAATTTTGCTAGTTTGCTACGCCTGTAGAAATCTGAAATGATGTCCTCTTTGCCCAAACTAGAGGCACCTGGAAAACATGTTTGTGAAGGCTGTATTTTGGGCAAAATGTAGCGTTCATACTTTCCAAAAGATGGTTCAGTTCGTGCTACTCAGAAATTGCAGCTTGTACATAGTGATGTCTGTGGTCCTATGGAGACACCATCTTTTGGGAATTATCTTTACTTCGTGACTTTCATCGATGATTTTTCCAGGCATGCATGGGTATATCCATTGAAGGCAAAGTCCGAAGTGTTCACGTGCTTCAAACACTTTTTGGTTTTGGCTGAAAATTTGTCAGCATGTAAAATGGGCACCCTCCGTTTTAATCGGGGGGGGGGGGTATATGTCCTCTGATTTTAATACATTTCTGGCTGAACGTGGGATAAAACATCAGTGTATAGTGCCCTATACACCTCAACAAAATGGAGTTGCTAAATGAAAGAAGAGGTCACTCATGGAGATGGCGGTATGGTCAAGAGTCAGGCTTTACCACATAGTTTCTAGCTTGAGAAGATGTGTGCAGCATATGTACTGAATAGGTGTCCCACTAAAGCGCTGTAGTCTATCACTCCATATGAGGCTTCGCATGACCGCAAGCCATCTGTTACTCATCTGCGTGTTTTTGGTTGTTTGGCATATGCATTAATGCCTGAACAACATCGCAGAAAATTGGATGATAAAGCAGTAAAATGTATTTTTGTTGGGTATAGTTTTGAAAGTAAAGGCTATTGTCTGTATCATCCACATACTAAATGCATTCTGGTTAGCCATGATGTTGTTTTTGTGGAAGATGCTATTCAGCCATTGCTTTCATGTACTAAGGAGACATCTGTTAGCTCCAAAGACATGTATGATACTTTGCTGCCTCTTTTTACAGGTGGACAGTCTAGTGCTGGTCCTAATGAGGCAACTTCTCAGCCTTTGCAGGTTTCATGTGATGATGTAGATAATTCCATTTCTGATGCAGATGTACATGATGCACTTATTGATGAGAGAGCTGATATTGAGCAGGCAAGAACTATGCCAAAATGGCTAGTGCAGACCTTGCGTGACAACAAATTAGATGCACCTCTTTCATATCGTACTCGATCAGGCTCTCATAGTGCCTCTTTTGCATTAGATTGCTATGTTATGGCTGCATCTAGTCTCTATGATGAGAATGATCCTGTTTCATTTGATGAAGCATAAAATTCATAAAATTGGATGGCTGCTATGCAATCTGAATATGATGCAATAATGAAGAATGGTACTTGGTCTTTATGTGACTTGCCACCTAGCAAGAAGGCCATTGGCACTAAGTGGGTATACAAGCTGAAGCATAAACCTCATGGTACAGTTGACAGGTATAAGGCTAGGCTTGTTGCAAAGGGTTATGTGTAGGAAAGAGGCATTGATTTTGATGAGACCTTTGCACCTACATGCCGTATGACTACTGTTCGGAGCATTTGTGCACTTGCAGCTCATCATGGTTGGAATGTACATTAGTTGGACATTAAAACAAAATTTCTGAATGGTGACTTGCATGAAGAAGTGTATGTTTTTCAGCCTTGTGGCTTTGTGCAGAAAGGGCATGAAAACTAGGTGTGCAGGTTAAAGAGGGCATTATATGGTTTAAAGCAAGCACCGCGTGCTTGGTATGAGAAGATACATGCCTATCTGATTGCACATGGTTTTGAGAATAGTCCAACTAAAAAAACCTTATATGTTAAGAATGCTAATAATGTGCTTCTGATCATTGTTGTCTATGTTGACGGCATGCTGCTCACTGGTCCTATTGAGAAGCATATTGCTGATTTTAAGGCTGATTTGCATGCCTCATTTGGGATGTCTAATTTGGGGCATTTGCATCACTATTTGAACATTCAATTTATGCAAGTTGATGGTGGAATGGATTTGTGTCAAACGAAATATATTGACACATTATTGCAGCATTTTGGCCTTGAAGACTGTAAGCCTATTGCCACTCCTATGGAGAAAAGTTTACGATTGAGTCTTCATGATGCTGGAGATGCATTTGATGCTCTTCTCTATCAGCAGGCTGTTGGATGCTTGATTTACTTATACATTAGTTGGCCAGATATTCACTTTGCTGTCTCACAGATGAGTAGGTTTATGCATTGCCCAGGAGTCAAGCATTGGCAGGCAGTTAAGTGCATCTTTCTCTATTTGATTGGTACTCGGCTACTTGGGTTGTTTTATCCCAAGGGCGGATCACTACCGCCAGATTTGCATGCTTTTCTGACTCAGACTGGGCTAGTTGCTATGACACTCCTGTGTGCACTAGTGGCTTTTGCTTCATGCTTGGTAGCTCACGTATATCTTGGTTGAGCAAGAAGTAGCCTACTCTGGCCACTTCCAGTTGTGAGGTTGAGTATAGGGCAGCTTTCATAGCTACGATTGAGTGTGTGTGGCTCAGCCGCCTTATGGCTGATTTGAGTGTTGGTCAGTCTTCTACCAACACCAGCTTCACCCACAGTCAGAGCGCATTGGCAGTTGTGAGGAACCATGTGCTCCATGCTTGCACTAAGCACATTGAGGTGCATTATTACTATGTCAGGGAGAGGTTCTCTGCTAGGGAGATCAGCTTGGCATATGTGCCCACGTAGGAGAACATTGCAAGCCTTTTCACGAAGGCTCTGCCTAGGGAGAAGTTTGAAGCTTTCCGCAAAGCTTTGGGCTTACTTCCTTTTGTGGAGTGATTTCCACATAGCTTGGCACTTCCTTATACATGAGTGCCAGCTCCTTGTTCACCGCATCACTCCCAGGGGGGATTTGTTGATATATTTAGGTAGTGATGTGTGTGAACACACTAGGACCGCGGGACACTTTTTTCCCTCTTTAGGAGGTTTTTTCCCCCCGCTTGTATATATGCCTATTGCCCTAATGGGCTACTTATCTTTGTACATTCTCTAGTAATACATTCAGTATTGTGCCCCAAGCTTCTTCTCCTTCCTTGTGCTATTTGCGTGCTTCTGCAGACGTCTATCTCCAACAATAGAAAGAAAGACAAAGGAAGAGAAAGAAAGAGAAAGGGAAAGAAACAGAAGAGAAGAAGGAGAAAAGAGAGAGATAGAAAGAGAGAAGCCAAGAGAGATAGAGAAAAAGAAAGAGATGGAGAGAGAGAGAGAGATAGAGAAAGAGATGGAAAAAAAAGAGAGGTAGAGAGAAAGAGATAGAAAAAGAGAGGTAGAGAAAAAGAGATAAAAGAATATGAAGGATCAAGGAAATGGATGAGCAAAGAGAAAGAGAGAAGATGAAAGTGAAGATTAGAGAGAGAGAAGGAAAAGATTAGAATGAGAGAAAAGAGTAAAAAAAAAAACGTAGGAAGTAAGAGAAAGAGCAAGATTAGCATACCTACCTTCACAAAAATGGACATAACTCTCTCATATGAAACCCCAAATTGGATGATTCATGCATACTTAATTTATGAGAACTAGGAGTTCCTAATCATATTTTGAACCATTTTGGATAGCAATGAATTGCATTTAATAGTTGTGCATCATAATTTTACTCTCAAATATATTCATTTGAATATATTTTGCATCAAAGTCTGTAATTTTGCATTGTATTCTCTTCCAATGTTATGAAACTAACATGGGGATGTGCATGAAAGTTAGTTTGATATGACTTCATGTATGCACATGAATTTACACTAGCTTATGTTGATTCATAAAATCATGCACATGTTGTTGTGTGTCTCAAGATCTTTGTGCAGGTACTGGAGAAAAAAAAATCTTGTTATGAGGGCATGTAGTGTGCAACAACACATATTGGAAAAGTTTCTTATTTGCAGGTTTCTAGAGTAAAGAAAGTGGTTTTCCAACCACTAAGTTGATGCCTATCATTGTATCATGAATATTATTTCTTTTCAAGCATCATTTTCTTGGGGAAGTGCTGCCGAAATTTTGTAGCCACATGGTATTATATGCCATGTGAGAACTAGAGTGATGTTGTGTTGTGAGAGAGAGGAAGTCTTATGTGTGCATAACTAAAAGAATATAAAGTAATTGAAGTAGAGAAGAAGATGCATGAGTGGATGCATGCATACATAGATGATATAATTTCTAGAAAGGTGAAAAGCATGATGCATTTTCTGTCTATAGAAGATCATTTTTATGTATCACCAAGATGAGTTAGGGTGAGCATGAGGTATGTGATAGAAGTACCATGAATAGGCTAATTTTTCCTTTAGAAAGTAAATGACAAAGGTATATTCCTCAAGAACAATTAAGATGTGTTTTCGTCCACTAACTCATGAGCACATGAATTGTTCTTCATGCAAGTCTATATATTTGATATAGAATTTTATCCCGAGTCGGCACAAGATTGATATGGTTATGATCATCAATACAAGTATTAAATGCTTGTATGTGATTGTTTGTGATGAGGTTAATGAATGTGCAAGAAGCACAATGAATAGAATGTCATCCATGGATATTCACTTTCACCGAAAGGTGGATACCATGTAAAGAGTTGATTTTTCCATGAGATGATTTGGATTGTTCACTGATTTGCATTGATCTAGATGATCATTATATGCATGGATATGTCTCCATTTCATAAATCATCCAAGAGAATGAATGGGTATGTCTAATCATAAGGATTAACATGTCTCATCATTTTTTAGATTTGAAAAATAATTGAGCAAATAGTTAGTGAGATAGAAGTCTCATAAATATTTGGATGTTGCTCTTTGAGGGAATGTCCAAATTTATTGCAATTTGGAGTGCACGTAGCTCATATGATTTTCTTTAAGCTCACCAATTTTCAAGTAATTTGGATACTTTTACAAAGGTCAAATGACCTCTAAACTAGAAGTGCTGCTAATAGAGTTAGAGGCTTGAAACAAGTGACATAGGTCAACATGGGCTAGCCATGCCCTAGATACTTGTTTATTGGTCATTGATTTATGGTGACCATTGTCAGTAGGATAGAGGAGACTCTATCAAAATTTCCAATGATATATATAATGCCATGAGAACATGGAACAGGAGAACCTTAGTAGTTGTTCTCATTTCATATATTTTGGATTGATACAAGTTGTATAAATTCCAATTTCTTGTGAGTTAATATTTGACTCAAGTCACATGCATTGATATTTGATGCAAGTTGCATCCTTCACAACTCTAGTTGGTTGATTTATCGTATAATTTCTCGTTTCTCAACTCAAGATGAGTTGATCTTAGAGATAGTTATGAGTGATAGAGTCATAGGAATGAATCTATTCTTTCCATAGAGGGAGGGAAACACTTCAAGAACACTTCATGATTTCATTTATTATTATTTATGGTTGTGAGTACTCACCGAGTTATTCTTATTGTTTTGGAGAGAAGTGTTTGACTTTGATCTCATACACGCATGTATGTGGGGTATAAAGTTTGGTGGTATGGGACATCAAACTTTGTGTTCTACCTAGGTGTAGGAAAGATGGTATGCGAGAGAAGTCTCTGCGATTGTATTTTGTATATGATTTGGAGTTCATTCATATGATCTTCTTATTATTAGACAACAGAGGTGCAATTGAGACCGTCACTCTGTATGTGATCACAAACAAGGCAAGTCCGTAGGCAAGTAGCATAGAAGCGGAAAAGCAAGGTTTGCACATAAGAATTATGAATGGGCAACTGCATTAAGAAGAAATTTATAGAGTACATACTATGTTATTTGATATGCCTAAGGATAGTCCATGGTTCATACATAGTGTGTATGAGCTGAGCTAGATGCTTAGCCTAGTGGGCTATGAGTGTGCACACATCTACTTACCATTTTTCAGTGTATTTAGTGGAATCACATTATGGTCCTCAATATATCTGGGAGTGCCATATTTTTACAATAGTTTGCTAGAGACACCTCATTCCTAGTTGGGAATGATTTGATCATAGTGATTATCAGATGATGGTCAGAGTTAAATCAATTTTCATCCACTTGGAACATCTTGCATGTTATTATTGAGAAGGCGGTGGTAGTTCCACTAGTTGCTATACTTTCTTAGCAAATCTTCACTTGGCATGATGGACTTAGTTCCACAGAGTGGATTGGGATTTACTTTGTATGGGAGATATTTTGATCCATAGTTTGGATTATTATATATGATAGATCGAGATTTTGATCCATAGTTTGGATCATTGATATATTCACATCTTTCCATAGGTTGGATCATTGATGGATTGATATCTTGGTCCATAGTCTAGATCATTGATAGATTATCATTTGAATTTACAATTTGGATCATGATGAGACTTTCTTGAGTTTCATTTTATTATAGTGAGTAAATCAAGAAAATTTACTTGAGCTTAGAGATAAAACATTATTTGGAAAATATTTCCATTTATCTTTAGTATTTTCCCACAGAGATTGGGATCACATTATTTTGGATTAGCATAATAGTTTTCATTACTCTAGTGGAGTAAGAGATTTTGCACGATTATACCATATGACAGGTTGTCAGTGGGTATTTTAGGAAGACAAGAGAAATTTGCCAAGGTCTCTACAGGTGACAAGTTGTCACAAGTTAGTGGTGAAGGTCTAGGCATAAGGAGTCCAAGGATATTCCGAGTACTTATGCTATGCACATATGGACTCATTGGGCCTCAGAGGGATTCCTATAGTATGCCCAAGGCAAGGACTACTATTTATTGGTGGAAATGCTAGATAGGAAGCACAGAGACTAGTTGTCTACTTTTCGAGCATCTAGTATTTCAAACACCTAGCACACTCTACTCTTATTATTTGGAATCATAGATTTTGATTCCTAGGTTTATAGCTCCTTCTATATCATTGAGGAGAATGATCTTCAGAAGGGGGAGAGAGTGTTATATTTCAGAGATGTACATGCTTGGAGGAACGAGAAGTTCCTTGCTCGAGGGATAGCCAAGGCCAAAAGCCAGAGAGTTCATATGAGATACCTAATCATGATGACCAGATGAGTAGAGGGACCTTAGAGAGAACTCTAGATGGTGACTAGGCAAGGTCTATAAATAGACTGGGAGGTGAGTCCCAGGCATGTCATTCTCCACTTCTCACAGTGCTAGTAGGACTCATCAAGGTGTGGAAATGAAAAATATGCATGCAAATTTGAGTAAGGAGGTGGTGTGCCAAGAGAGTAAGAGCAGCGATCAGATCTGGAGAAAATAGAAGTGGATGGGAATGGGTGACCAAAAGAGGAGGGATGATCTATAGTAGGAGGAACAAACTGAGAGGGAGCACGGGAATGGGGTGGGTTTGAAACAAGTTGGGTGGGTGGGGGAAGAGGGAGGTCCGGTTTTGACAGAATGGTGGAAAGTTCAATCAAGGTTGGTAGAGGTGGAGGCACTAGAGAATGAGAAGAAGGATAGAGAGACGAGATGACCATGGTGGGGTTGGGGGTGCAAAGGAACCAATTTACTCAGAGTTCACTAGTGAGGCAATAGGTGGGTGTTTTTGAGAGCATCAGAAAAGGACTACAATGGATTCATCTTCATCATCCAACAATGGTGGAGGGATAAGAGGATGGACAGGTTCATTGGAAGAAGGGAAAGGGGAAAAAGTGAGCATAACATAGACAACCTAAAATGAAGGGGAGATAGGTATGGACAGGAAGGCCACCAGAGTGATTGCAAGAAATTGACACACATTCCTTGTGAATGTGATGGAAGAAGAAAGAATCCCAATTAACATGTTATGTCTGGGCATTGATAATCAAGGAGTAAAAATGCTGAGATGTGCCATATGACTTGTGTTCGGGGTTAAGGGAGACCAATAAACAATGTATGATAGCCATGAGTAAGAAGTTTTGTGACTTTCTAATTCAATCTTGAGGCATTGCTTGTTGACCCAAACCAAAAGGAGTCATGAAGGTTCAAGTCTAGTGCATGGTCATAGATCCACTCTTGGCCCAGCACTAGAAATTTGGTTTGATCATCATCATGGCACACTAAGAGCTTGATTGTCAGAGGAACTTCATGTATAAGAATAGGCATTTCAACCTCTCTTAACTATGAAGTCTCTACACCTCCTAATCCTGCAAGATATGCATCTATTGATTTTGCTTGTAAGACCATGTTTAGATAAAAAGAGTGTGTAATGGAACTTGTGGTGGCTCTTGAATCAATCAGGGTTCTCATCATCTTGGTGGTAGTGCCTTGTCCTAGCTCTACTGAGATGAACAGTCTTTGATCTACAATGCTAGGATTGGCTAGTGTTTGTGAATTTTGACACATTACTAGGTAGCACTTCTTATTATCTCAAGTTCATTCTTCTAATACATTCTTGGGCCTTGGCCTGTGCCTCTTTCTCTAATTCTTTGTTCCTCTTCTTTATGATTTTTGGCTTTATTCAACCACGTGAGCATTTCCTCCATTAGGGGTTCTTGATAGAGTTTCACTTGACAACCACTAATGTATTTGGGCCATACTTCTCCTTCTAGTGTTGCTAACTATGTTGCACTGCTCGTGGAAATTGTGTTAATAATCATTGGTATGTAACCACATTTTTCCAACTTACTGACATGTTGTTTTAGTGTGTAAACCAACATTGAGTCACCAACTTTTAAGCCTTTATCTTATACATGTGTGTCAAAGTAAGCCTTTTGTATCTTTCTTGATGTATATATCCTTGTTGTCGCTCATAATCTCATTTCTCCTAAGCATTCTATATCAAGTACTCTTGATGATAATTTGTGAACATTCTAGTGATACTCTTGTGCTAATTTCAATGTAGGTATCAAAAAGTCTAATGGTAACACAACATTTTGACCAAATACCATCTGAAAGGGAGTGGCATTGAGTAAATTTTAGGCCACTTGATATGCCCAAAAAACATGATGTTGTTGTTTGCTCCAACCAAAACACTAATTATACATTAACTTAGTCAATACATTACATAGGATCTTGTTAATGCTTTTGGCTTGTATGTTCACCTCAGGGTGATAAGGGGCTGACTTCTTGTGTATTACCATGAACTGTTGAAGTATATGCTCAATGACTTTGTTTAGGAAATGTGTACCCCTATCACTGACTAGCTCAATGGGAATTCAATAGCTAGTGAATACATTTTCAAATAGGAACTTAACCATGGTTTGTGTGTCGTTCTTACATGCGGTTCTCACTTCTACCCATTTGATTAAATATGCACAACAATAATGATATACTCTACATGAGAGTTTCTTGTAGAGGGTTTGATAGGTCCTAGGAAGTCTATTCCCCGCTTAGAAAATACACATCCTCCCATCATGGGTCTCAAGGGCATTTCATCTTTCTAATAGGGTATTGAGCCCTTTGATAGGTATCACAATGTTTCATATAGGTATGAGCATCCATGTGAAGGGCAACCACAAAAGAATATAATAACCACAATGGCCCATAAAGGCTTGTACTTCCTATTGGAGACAATGTCAATATGCTCAAAGAGTGCTACCATTAGTAGTTTTCTTTATACATATGTCTTCAAGAAGGCATGTTGGGCATGTTGGATAAGTCATAAACCTCTCAAAGAACCCATCCGGGCTTGATCCCCATGGACGAAAACACACAAAAGATTTTTTCATTAAGCTATCATTGGCAAAAAAATGGAAAAGCACGATGGCGCCATCGTTTTTCACGTGATTGCATTTTATATTCGCGAATAATTTTGTGAAAAGTTAATCGATAGTGGGGGCAACTTTTATGGAATTTTGTCATAGCTTTTATGTTTTTCTTTTCTTGGGAATCACAAAATCTATAAAATAAGGATCAAGCTCATTGTGAAATAATCAGCCAATCTCAAGGAGGTCTAGAGTTGGTGATCCAAAAGGTCCTCTCTTGGAGGAGGTGTTCTCACACACTTGGAGGAGGTGTGCTCTACACCTAGAGACATTTAGAGAAGTTCATGTCAGCAACATTCTCTGAGTAACATGTCTACATCTGTCCCCACTTGTGCATTCACTAGTTTTTGATTTACCATAATTAGGATTAGGGTTTGCTGTAAAATAGTTCTAAACTGTTCATATCCTCCATATTCTCTCAAACACACTCTTCATATCTTTTATGTACTTTCTACCTAGATTCAGATCTTGTGATTTTGTATCATATCCACACATTGTAATTGACATTGGAATATAATTTAATGTAGATGAGCACCCTAGCTTACTGTACACTTTGAAAGATCCTATCTATTCTCTCTCTATCTTTCACTCATCATCTTTTTGAGTCTTAAGGTGTGTATGCTAAGGTTCATGTGTTGGAAGATCCCTTAAACCTATGATTTATTGTGATTGAGGCCTAACCCATGGAATGTGCATTATTGGCTGAACAATAACATTGGAATGTATTTTTGTTGGGTACAATATTAAAAGCAAATGCTATCATTTGTATCATCCATAGACTAAGTGCATTTTGGTTAGCCATGATGTTGTTTTTGTGGACGATGCAATTCAGCCATTACTTTCATGTACTAAGGAGACATCAGTTTGCTCCAAAGGTGTGTATGACACTTTGCCACCTCTTTTTACAAGTGGATATTCAAGTGCTCATTGAAATGAGGAAATTTCTAAGCCTTTAGATGTTCCGCCTGTTGATGCACATCATTCCATTTTTTATGTGGATTTACATGATGCACTTGTTGATGAGAGGGTTGATATAGAGGAGGTAAAAACTATGCCTAAATGGTTGGTGCAGACTTTGCAAAATAGAAAATTAGATGCACCTCTATCATATCATACTCTTTCAAGCTCGTATAATGCTTCTTTTGGATCAGATTTCTATGTAATGGCTAACTCTAGTCTTTAAGATGAGAATGAGCGTGTTTCTTTTGATGAGGCACAAAATTGAGAAAATTAGATGACTGCTATGCAATCAGAATGTGATGCTATTATGAAGAATGACACATGTTCTTTATGTGATTTGCCTCTAGGAAAAAAGGGCATTGGCACTAAATGGGTATATAAGGTGAAGCATAAGCCTAATGGAACAATTGACATGTATAAGGCTAGTCTTGTTGCAAAAGGTTATGATCAAGATTGAGGAATTGATTTTGATGAGACCTTTGCTTCCATGTACGGAATGAGCACCGTAGCATTTGTGCACTTGTAACTCATCATGGTTGGAATGTACATCAATTGGACATTAAAACTACATTTTTGAATATTGACTTACATGAAGACGTGTATTTATTTCAGCCTTATGGTTTTGTGTAGAAAGGGCATGAAAACAAAGTGTGTAGGTTGAAAAAGGAATTATATGGTTTGAAGCAATCACCACGTGCTTGGAATGAAAAGATACATGCCTAGTTGATTGCACATGGTTTTGAGAACAGTCTGACTGAGAGAACCTTATATGTTAAGCATAATAATGATGTACTTTAATCATTGTTGTCTATGTTGATGACATGTTGCTCAATGACCCTAATGAGAAGCATATTGCTGGTTGTAAGGCTGATTTGCATGTCTCTTTTGAGATGTCGAATTCAAGGCATTTGCATCATTATTTGGGCATTCAATTTATGCAAGTTGATGGTGGATAACTCTGTGTAAAAAAAAAAATATTGACACATTATTGTAGTATTTTGGCCTTGAAGATCGCAAAACTATTGCCACTCCTATGGAAATAGGTTTACAGTTGATTCTTCATGATGTAGGAGATGCATTTGATGTTGTTCTCCATCAGGAGGCTATTGGATGCCTGATTTACTTATGCATAACTTGGCTTGATATTCAGTTTGTTGTCTCACAGATGAGCATGTTTATGCATTTCCCAGGTGTCAAGCATTGGTAGGTGGTTAAACACATTCTTTTGCTACTTTACTGGTAATCGACTACTTGGATTGCTTTATCCCAAGGGGGGGGGGATTACTACCCCCAGATTGACATGCTTTTTCTGACTCTGATTGGGTTGGTTGCTATGAAATGTGTGTCCACTAGTTGTTTTTTCTTCATGCTTGGTAGCTCATGCATATGTTGGTTGAGAAAGAGGCACCTATTGTGGCCACCTCTAGTTGTGAGGCTAAGTATAGGGTAGCTTTCACAATGAGTGTTGAGTATGTGTGGCTCAGATGCCATTTGGCAAATTTGGGTGTTGGTCAATGCAACAACCTAAGGAATTATGACCACCACGTACTAGAGAGATGACTCTCCTCCCAACCATCTGCCTCTATATATAGCTCTCTCCAGGGGACTCCCTTCTTGGGTAGGTGGATACTAACCATCCATGTGTCGGCCATGTGATTGCATGTGCGCCAAGTGTCCCTATTAACTCAAGTGGATGCTTCTAGAAGGCTCTAGATCTCTTTGGGCAAAATACTCTTCCCATGTCCCCCATGGGGATTGAACCCAAGACCTCCTCCTTCACATCCTTGAGACTTAACCACTAAGCTAAGTGGATCACTTGTTCACAAGAGCACACGACCTTCTAGTAAGTCTAAACTCGAGATCTTTGGTCATACACACTGATGACCAAACAGTGTCCGATTTCAGATCCGTCTGAACCGATCTGATCCCTAGATCATAAACTTACTTTATTACATTCTTCCCCCCTTGGAAAATATTTTTTCCCTTGAAAATAGAGCTATATATCTACTGTAGGCAACCCCCGAGCCTCATGTTCTAAAACTGGAAGAACATGGTCATGTTCTAAAACTAGAAGAACATGTCTCATCTTTGTGGTGGCATCCCTGCCCAAATGATTCAAAACATTGTCTCGCTTTGCACTTTGATGAACTAGTCAAAGTTCAAAGTAGTGAATGAATAATAAGGGTGGATCTAAAAACATCCATGGCCAATTCATAGTTTCTCGATATGTGATCTAGGCACAAACATGTGAACTAGGTGGATTCAAATTATTAGTCCATTTCTAGGCATAACTGGTGCATGGACTTAGTAATGAAGGTGGGATTCTTATCCCTTGCAAGACTTTGAGAACTCTTGATTCACTTGAATTTGTTTTGGAGAACTTGAAGTTTGGTTGTCCCAAACATCTAACTTAGATGTTTGTACAATAGTTTACTTTGATCCAACATTTACTTGATTTTTTTCACCCGACTAGAGGACTACTTTGTCCTAATGAGTTTAAAAATCCTATGTAAATTGTAAGAGAAAATTACCATTTTCTTTGAGTCAACCATACTATAACTTGTCCAATACAAATTCGTAATGAAATTTGTCCAATTTAGGACACTTTTCTCAAAGACTAGTTTTTAGCTAAAAGTTCTTGGGAATTGTCAATCTGTTGAGCAATTCCTAACTTCTCTATTCTAGAGTATACTGGACTCTAGGAAATCATT
This sequence comes from Ceratopteris richardii, assembly GCA_020310875.1. NCBI lineage: Eukaryota > Viridiplantae > Streptophyta > Polypodiopsida > Polypodiales > Pteridaceae > Ceratopteris > Ceratopteris richardii. The sequence continues at coordinate 45,025,659 of CM035412.1, read as the reverse complement.
TATGCTATAACTTGATAGGAAGTAATCCTCAACCATGGCTTTTGGGGCAAGTGGTTAGCCCATCACATTCCTAACCAAGAGGTTGTGAGTTCAATTCCTTACATTTGTATCAGAGCCTTCTTCATAGCCCTCTCTACCTCCAAATGATCTTGAAAGGATTCTTGAGCAGCCTTTGCAGCCTCGGTTTGTTTCGCGAATGGAGAGGAACCTCGCCGGTCTCCTTGTTCTTGCTGCATTTGTTGTTGTTGTTGTTGTTGACAGGTAGATTGTTCACATTTGAATTACAAGACACTAGAAACATTGCTCTCTTTAATTATGGTAGTCAAACACTCACATAATTGGAATTATGGCACAAAAGGTTAGCACATATTGGTGAAAGATCATTAAAGCAAATTTGCACGGACCAAAGTGTACTTGGACTCCCTAACTTATCAAAACAAAAGGGTTACATGTTATACAACCCTACCAACAAAGGATTCTTGGTAAGCAGAGATGTAGTTTTTGATGAGAACAATTGATGGCATGAAGATTCATGCTGGAAGGTCAAATTGCCATATGACCTTGAAGAAGATTTTCCAAAGCTTGGCAGATAGCATCAATCAAAGATTGAAGAACAAGATACTTCAAAAGATGATGAAGAAACTCAGATGGAAAAAATCAAAGTATGGAAGTCTAAAGATAAAGCAAAATTGCAGGAACTTGGACATGAGGCAGAATCATCACAACATGGCTTAAGAACATCTATAAGGGAAAGAAAAAAAAAACCAAAAAGGTATGGGTTTGACACCTCATTAGTAACTAAACATTCTATTTACATAGCATAGGACATAAATCAAGAGGACCTATCATCCTTTGAAGAGGCTAAAGCAAAATCAGAATGGAAGTATGCAATGAAGGAAGAAATTGAAGCACTTGAGGAAAACAACACTTGGGATTTGGTGCCCAAGACTTCATCTATGAAGGTAATAGGCTCAAGATGGGTCTATAAACTCAAGAAGAATTCTGATGGTTCCATAAACAGGTATAAGCCAAGGCTTGTAGCAAAAGGCTTTGCACAAAATCAAGGAGTTGATTATGAAGAAACCTTTTCTCCTGTAACTAAGATTCCTACAATTAGAGTATTACTCAGTATTGCCTCTTCCAAGAATTGGAAGACACTTCAATTGGATGTAAAAAATGCATTTCTTAATGGATGGATAATAGATGGCACAACCACCTGGTTTTGAGAATCAAGTTTATCCTAATTATGTGTGTAAACTTAACAAAGCATTGTATGGTCTCAAGCAACCCCCAAGAGCTTGGAATTTCAGGCGTGTTTCATTCTTGCAGGACAAAGGCTTTCAACCAAGCAAGGTAGATCCTTCACTCTTTATTAAAAAGACTAATTCTAAGGTCATCTACCTATGTGTATATGTGGATGATAAAATATTGACAGGAAATGATGCAGATGGTATGGAGAAAGATCAAAGATCAGATGAGAGAAGAATTCAAGATAAGTGATTTAGGTTCAAAATTCAAGATGGAGGATTGTAAAATTGCAGGTACTCCAATGGAGGTCAACCATAAATTGAGCTCACATGAAGGTGAACTCATAGAGGGCATCACATCATATCAAAGCCTTGTGGGTAGTCTCAACTATGCCACATTGACAAGGGTAGATATATGCTATAGCGTGAGTGTGCTAAGTCAATTCATGCACACACCAAGGAAACCACACATGGATGCTGCTAAGAGGATACTCAAATATCTCAAAGGAACCATAAATGAAGGACTTTATTATCCTTATGTATCTGATTTAGGGTTGAAGCTGTTTCTGATGCAGATTGGGCTGGCTCCAAAGAAGATAGAAGGAGCACTTCAGGTTATCTTACCTTTACAGGTTCAAAGCTTATTTCATGGTCGTCCAAGAAGCAACCCACAGTCGCTCTCTCTTCTACTGAAGCTGAATACCGAGGTCTTGCCATACCTACACAAGAAGCTATGTGGATGAAGATATTATTCAAAGATCTTGGATTGGAGTTTGGAACTCCAACTATTTTTGGTGACAACATGAGTTCTATTCATTTAGCTACTAACCCTATTTTTCATGCAAGGACTAAACACATTGAAGTTCATTATCACTATGTAAGAGAGAAGGTTCTAAGCAAAGAGATTCGAATATCATATGTGTCCACTCATCAACAATGTGCAGATATTTTGACCGGTACAAAACTTTGCAAATTCAAGGCTATGATTGGATTGCAGGTTATTCTTGAAGATTGAAGACCTCAAGCATACTTGGCTTGAGGGGGAGCTATTGGAACAAATCTATTACAAGCCTAAGTATTGGCTTGAGTTTCTAGGAGAATTAGTAAGAGAAGACAATGTATGGAAATCTAAGAGTTCACTTGTGAACTCACCCTTGTAATTGTTTGATCATTTACTTGATGTAAAAGTAAGAGGAATCAAAGTGGTTGAGTTCACTTGATAAGAATAGAGAGAGAAGCCACGAATTCTTGATTTGGAGGTTGAAGAATCAATCAATCTCTAAAAATTAGGAAACTACTTTTAGGTGAGCAAGATTCAAATTCAAATCTTGGATCCAAAACTCTCTATAATGCATGGTAGTTTAGTCACACTTTAGAGGCGTCCATAAGCTGAGCTATATGCTATATCAAGTGTGGATACAAGGCACACACATGTATCTGTAAGTTCATTGCATTCTACAATCAATATACATTCATATTTATGATCATACAAGTTCATATCTTCATGGTTGTGTGAGTCTACTCTTTACAGTTATGCTTCTCAAGTTTTTCAGTCAGCTTGCAGAGATCACTACTCTCAGTGTGGTGCATATTTTTCAATGATTTAATGCTAAAGATTTCTTTTAAAGTCTACTATATGCTCACAAATGTCGTTGCTATTGGAGGTGTCAATCTTGAGTTATGTTTAGTTGAAGTGAACCCTATCTGTTCATATTCACTTGCTCTTTCAAGTCCTTGATGTGTGTCACATACACATCCTCTGACTCATTTTCAGCCATACATACATCCTCAAGTTGCTTCCTCAAGTATGCAACACTTGCTTCATTACGCATGGCATACAAAGAAGCAAGAGTGTCCCATGCCTATCGTGATGTAGAACATGACCGAATGTGTGGAACTATATGATGCTTCACAGAAAGCACAATCAAAGCATGAGATTGAGCATCTTTTCCATCCCATCTAAGCTGCTTCTGTGTAGGTGGAGAAGGAGAAACCACTATACTCGAAGAAGAAGCTCCGTCTGTGATAGTAGACTCTGAAGAAGAAGAACATGCGGGTCTTCGATCTACATTTACCACTATGTTCCAAAGTTGTTTAGCAAGAAGAACATGCTTCATCATGTAAGACCACATCAGGTAGTTGGTCCCATCAAGCTTATCTTCAGCTTGAAGCATGCCAAACAAGACATTGCTGCCCACCATTTCACAAAAGAACAAGAATGTGATAAAATCTTCACTTAGACGAAAGTTGAGATGAATGCTGAAATTTTAGCTCACAAACCATCACTTTGATGGCAATTCTAATTGCATGAATGGCTTCGAAATGGGGGTAAAAACCCAGGGCACTTGGTGGAAATGTTTCTTGGCTGCTAAAATTCATTGTTCTATGCTTTGAAGTTGATTTGCACTATTAAAAGTGTGCACGCACTGCGACGCAAAAAACCAAAACTTGAGAAGGAGCTGAACCTGCTCTGATACCCCTGTTGGGTGTGTGTAGAAGTGCAAGAGACACAAGAGATGCACACACAAGGAGCACAAATGTAGCAACACACATGGAGAAGATGATGGATGGAATAGCTCTCTCTATTGACAATGAACTGAATTGAAGTAAGAGCTGAATAATTTCCCTAACTACAAAGTACCACCACATACAAGTAAATCATGTATGTGATAACATGGGGAAAAAACCTCTAGCCAGCACTAGAGCAAAAAGTGCCCATGTATAAGAAAAGGTTCACATCAAAGCTACTCGAGGAACACATAAGTGTAACAGACAGACACTTATAGGTGTTGTTGGCTAGTGGTTGGGCTGTGAATTCAACCTTTTTACTGCCATTTTACTACATATATTGAGCACATACACACTATGTATGCTCATCTAGATATCACTTATGTATGTCCAGGTGGTCATTGATATAGCGATTATGTCTTTTTGCATAAAGCCTTTTATATTTGATAAAGAGGGTTGTGGTGGGAGACACCCAGATGTCAGGGTCTCTTCGGTGACATAGAAAGAAGACCTACCCAGCCTCGCCATAAGAGATGTATGCTAGTTGTTCATAGGTGCTCGATAAGCCTAGTTGGCTTCTTTTGGGTAATTGATTATATGCAATCAAGTCAGTGATTCACTATGTAGGTTTTCATGTCAGTACTCGTAGTTTTATGAGATTTTGACACTCATCATATGCTCATTTTGTAGAGGAGACTCTCAAAAGAAAATTCCAAATTTTGCTTTTTGGTTTTTCCAACTATACAGTGGTCGATTTACTCCTTGATACAGTTATTGGTGTGAGCACATTCACTCTCACATAATCCTTTTGGTTGGTCATTACTATTCATTAATCCATTTTTCTGGGGAAACTATTGATTCTTTCCCAGAATTTGACACTAGGTCATCCTTTCTTGAGCCTTAGTGGTGCTTGGACTATGCTATCTCGATTTTCATTCTAGTCAATTCTCTGTCATCATGGCATCAGAAATCTCAGGCACATCTGGTGGATGTTCCCAAGAGGAGCTATAACTTGCAAGGCAAAGATTATTTTGAAATCTGGAAATTTGATGGCACAAACTTTGCTCTATGGAAGAATCAAATCAAAGATGTGTTGATTCAAAGGAGATAGTGAAAGCTAGTAAATGGAATGTCAAAGAATCCTCTTGATATGGATGTAGATGATTGGTATGAGTTGGATGAAATGACCATACTTACCATTCGATTGCACCTAGTAGATAATGTTTACTTTATAATATTGGATTGTGCAAGTGTAGAGGAGCTTTGGAAGAAATTATGCAATACATATGAAAACAAAACGACATCAAACAAAGTGTATCTGATGTGAAAGTTATATGATCTTTGCATGAAGGACACATATAGTGTTGTTGGTCATCTAAATGAGTTTGATGCTATATTATCCCAGTTACAGACTTAGAAAATGGAGATGGATAATGAAATGAAAGAAGTCTTATTGTTATGCACCTTGCCATCATCATGGAATACATTTTGCACAACTATTAGCAATAGTGCACTTGGTGGTAAACTGGTCTATGATGACATATGTGGAGTGCTCTTCAATGAGGAGATTCATAGGAAAAATATGGTTGGAACTCACAGTGGAGATGCATATAATGTTCATGATTCTTGTCAAGCAAAGAATAAGCAACATGGCAAGAGCAAGAACAAGGAAAAGAATGGTCAATGAAATAAGGATAGAAGTAAATCAAGGAAGAGGGATATCAAATGCCATTATTGTCATAAGAAAGGACACATGAAGAAATATTTCTATGCATTAAAGAATGCTGAAGGTAAAGGGTAGAATGTTGATGGACATGTTAAACAACTACATGCACCATCTACTTTGACTCTGAAGATTGAAGACATCAATGCTATTTTTGATGATGCTGATGTGTTGAAACTTGACATTATTGTGCCTACTGAGGCTCTTATGGCTAATTCTCTTTCCCACATGTGGATGCTAGATTATGGTGCTTCTTTCCATGTGACACCACATAGAGCATGGTTCTCTACTTATGCATCAAAGTCTCTTGGTACTGTGAGACTTGGTGACTTTTACCATTATTTTCTTGACTCTTTTTAATGTGATCATGAACCTCATGAAGTATGGAAATATGATCTTGTGAAAAAGAATCAGCCATAGATATGTCATTTTGAGTGATAGACATGGGAGTGGGAAGCTTTTTACCATACACAATTTCATACAGTGCACGTCCAATAGTGGTATGTGTTTTGTAATTATATGAAAACTGTAGTAAAGGAAGTTTCTCATCCCAATTACTTGGATTATCTAAAGAATAACAATGTAATAGATTCATAATAGAACTATTTGTGGATTCACTTTGCCCATTACTTTCAAGATGAAATGTAGAACTAAAGTCTATTTTAGAACCTAAATTTTGAAATAATGCAACCCAAAAGTGATTACAAAAACAAACATTTGGATATGATAAAATAACTTTTGGAAACCCATGATGCGGAAAAATACATTTAAAAAATAAATTAGTAGCTTAAGGTGTAGAAAGAGTCTTTTTACAATGAATGAAATATGCTTGTTTACTAAACCTATCAAAGATTGTCCAAATCATATCATTATAAGATGAAGTTGAGGGAAGACCAGTAATAAAATCCATAGAAATATGTTCCCATGGTCCATTAAGTATAGGAAGTGGCATTAATAATCCAAACGCTTTACTGCGATGTCTTTTCACACATTGACACACAATGCAATGGGAAACATACTGTGTAATATCCTTTTCCATATTTGGCCAAACGAAGAATTCTTTACATGTAGAAATAGTATTTTGTATACCCCTATGACCCATATATGGTGGTTCATGCATCTCTTTCATAAAAAAATCTTTGAAGCCTTGTGTGATGCATAACTTGTGTTTGAAATACAAGAATCCATTATGAAAAGTGTAGTGATCCTCACTAAATGTTGTAGAATTATTGAAAGCATTCCATGTTTGTGAAAAATACAAATCAGAAGCATAAGTAGTAATCATGTCATGAAATAATGAATATGAACAATAGAAATATTATTAATAGAAACAATATTTGTTTGCGGGGATGGGAAACGACTAAGGTCATCAGCTACAACATTAGCTTTTCCAGGTTGATATTGAATCATAGGCTGAAAACTTTGTATGAATGAAGCCCATTTAATGTGCCTATCAGAAATCAATGGTTGATTTAATAAATTCTTAATAGCTTGTTGGTATGTTTTGATTATGACTTCAGAACCCATGAGATAATGTTTCCAAAATGCACAAAAGCTAAAAGTTTCGTATCATATGCATTATAATTCTTTTCTGAAGGTTTACGTTTCCTACTTTCAAATGCAATATCATGGTCATTTTGCATTAATACAATACCTATACCTAAACCACTAGCATCTATAACTACATCGAATGGTTGCTCAAAATCAGGTAATTGCAAAACAGGTGCATGAGAAAGTGCATGTTTGAGTTTTTCAAATGATTGTTGTTGTGCTAATCCCCATGCAAAGTTTAATTTTTTCTTCAATAATAATGTGAGTGGGAGTGCTAAATAAAAAAAGACTTTTACAAACTTTCTATAAAACTAGCTAATCCAAGAAAAGAGCGTACATCATTCACAGATTGAGGTACATGCCATTCCTCAATTACTTTAATTTTCTTTGGATCTACATGAACACCTTGACTAGAAACAATATGACCTAAATACTCTAATTGTTTTTGAAAGAAATAACTCTTTTCATGATTGGCATAAAGTTTGTTTTTGCATAACAAATTAAAGACTGTTGCTAAATGATTTTCATGGTCATTGTCATTCTCACTATAGACAAGTATATCATCAAAGAAAACAAGAACAAAAGCTTGGTATTCAAGAAAAATGTTATTCATCATGCGTGCAAATGTAGCAGGTGCACTGGTGAGTCCAAAAGGCATTACCATGAATTCAGAGTGATCAGTTTGAGTTCTAAAGGCGGTCTTATAAATGTCATTTTTTGTCATTCTTATATGATGATACCCAGATTTAAGATCAATTTTACTAATGACATCTGCTCCACAAACTTTATCTAGCAAATCATATATCCTAGGTATGATCTTATTGAGTGCTCTATAGTCAATATGCATCCTATAAGTCTTGTTCTTCTTCTCTACCAAAAGAACACGTGCTCCAAAAGGAGAAGAACTAGGCCTTATAAGTCCTTTGTGAAGTAAATCCTTAACTTGATTAGCTATTTCTTGTTGATGTAAAGGTCCATGCCTATAAGGTGCTTTATGGGGAGGAGAACTACTAAGAATCAAGTCTATACCATGGCCAAGAGATCCCCTAGAAGGTGGTAGTTTAGAAGGAAAATCAGCCATAAAAAAATCCTTATAGGAAGCCATAAATGAGTTATGTGCATCAACAAGTGTATGTGTGTAGTCAACTATATTATTAACAAATACAATACATGAATTGTAACCTTTCCTAAATGCACGTTTTACTTGAGTATGACTAATTAATGGAATGTTGGAATTCATGCATTACAGACAAAGAATTATCTTGATTGTTAAACTTAAAACTCATGGTGTGTGTATGATAATGAATGCATGGATTATAATGATGACAACCTAAGGAATTACGACCACCACATACTAGAGACATGACTCTCCTCCCAACCATCTGCCTTTATATATAGCTCTCTCTAGGGGACTACCTTCTTGGGCAGGGGGATACTAACCATCCATGTGTCGGCCATGTAACTGCATGTGTGCCAAGTGTCCCAGTTAACTCGAGTTAACTCAAGTGGATGCTTCGAGAAGGCTCTAGATCTCTTTGGGCAAAATACTCTTCCCATGTCCCCCATGGGGATTGAACCCAAGAGCTCCTCCTTCACATCCTTGAGACTTAACCACTAAGCTAAGTGGATCACTTGTTCACAAGAGCACAAGACCTCCTAGTAAGTCTAAACTCGAGATCTTTGGTCATACACACTGATGACCAAACATTGTCTGATTTCAGATCCATCTGAACCGGCCTGATCCCTAGATCATAAACTTTTTTTATTACTGTCAATCTTTTGCCACCACCATCTTCAATGAAAGTTAGAGTGCATTGGAAATTGCAAGGAACCCTATGTTTTATGCTCACACAAAGCACATTGAGGTGTATTATCATTATGTTAGGGTGAGGTTCTCTACTAGGGAGATCAATTTGGCATATGTGTCCACACATGAAAACATTGCAAATCTTTTCACAAAGGCTCTGCCTTGGGAGAAGTTTGAAGCTTTTTGCAAAGCTTTAGGCTTACTTCCAGGGGGAATTTGTTGATATATTTCAGCAGTGATGTGTATGAACACACTTAGAACCATCAAGGTGCTTTTTTCCCTCTTTAGGAGGTTTGTTTTCCCATGGCTTGTATATATGCCTATAATCCTAATGCGTCACTTATCTTTGTACATTCACCTCCTAATACATTCAATTTTGTGTGTTGTGCTCCAAGATTCTTCTTCTTCCATGTGCTATTCGCATGCTTTCATAGACCTCAAACTTCAATAGTAGCCATTGTTGCACTTACATCTAGTCATATTGGTATAGGTGTTTCTTTGGGTTGAAATTGGGTTCGATGTGCTTAACTTCCATAGAGGACAGATTGCTTTTACTTCATTTGAGAAATTTCCTCTACTTACCTTCTCACATTTAACCAACTATTAATAAGTCCAAACCTCTTCCTAGGTCCTTCAATCCTCATCTCAACCTCAAATCTATCTTTAGGACTAAGAATCTTAAGGAAATGTATCATGATATCTGGGTTTACAAAAACTGATTAACTTGAGTAAACTATGCAAATCTTCTAAAAAATTCATTTGATAAACGTGTCAAGGATGCTATAGGATTAGGGAAATGAATTCACCTTCAAAATCCCCCCTCCCCCGCACTGACTGTGGTGATAAAAATCTTCTAGTTAGAATATCTTGTGTAGGTCTTTCATGAAGATTTCCCAATTTTTATTTATGTGTAACTAGATTGAATCTAGGATTGTCCAAGAAACTGACCTTTTGAAGTAATTTGTGAACACTTTCTCGAGAAGTCCTTGGACCTTTGCTTGCTCCTCAAAGAGATCTAAATATTCGGTTACATTAAGTCTAGTGAACTTAGATTTATCCTTAAGAATGGATTGCACCACTCTTTCCCCCCTATTTCTCATCATTAGTCCATTAAATACTTCCTCCATTTCCCTTCTCTTGTTTGTTTTGGAATGTAGAACAATAAGTCAAAATAGAGTTTAAAGAAAAGATTGTTTGTATTTTGAGTCAGGAGATGAAAGTAAGATTTCTTAAGATAGTTCTTGTCTTTGTCAGTTACTCCTATGTTTTTGAAAAATGTTCACTTTTGAAGGAAATAATTTTCAAGCTAAGCCTCACTTTGAAGTTTGGGTATGCTTTGATCACTTACAATCACTTCAAAGTGCTAGACTATTAGGATTTTTCCGTAGATATAAGATAGAATCTTTAAAATTTACTCTAGTCTTTAAGAGTCTAAACTTGCTCTTGTAGCTTCTTAGGTCTAGAGTATCAATTCCTCTTTAGGTACCTAATGCTAAAACTAAATTTTTACCCTAGGTCTAGGTCTATCACTCTTGCTCTTGACTTCAGGAGTATGGGCAAAGAGTCTTGATTTCTTTACTAGGGTTTTGCTTAATTTCTTTTTGGTCTCTTTGTAGAGTTTGATTTTGTCTTTTAGTATAAACCTAAAGTTGATTCTATCTCTAGGTTTTTAAGACAAGAGATTGAATTTCACTCAAGATTTTAGATCTCTAAGATGAAACCTACCTCTAGAATTTGATTATATTTGTGCTAGTCTAGGCTTTTCAGTCCAACTTAAGTTGTCTTCAGCTCTTGTATGATCTTTGCAACTTGATTTCTTTCTTTCTTCTTGGATTTTGTGATATAGAATAATCTTTCTTTTTCTCTAATTGTGAATGTCGACAAGCATTCACAATTGTGTGCATCTCCACTTTAATGTATTTTAAATACTAAAATAGTTTTTTTTTTACAAGTGTTTTTGTTTTTTTTTTTTTAGTTTTCAATGTTTATGAAGTTTCTACTTTTATAATATTCTATAAATAATTATTTTTTGTTCTTTTTGAAAATTATATTTATTTTTAAGTTTTTTAAAATTTTGTTGATCTTTTTAGGGTTTTCTAACTAAATAACTAATTGGAAGTGCACAATATTAATATATACCATAGGTGTTCACATGCAAGTAGAAAAGAGACATTCTTTTTAAGTGAGTGATTGCAATGCACATATGGACATAACTCAAAAACTAAATAGCTAATTTTTTTTATTTGTTACTGAGGTTATGATCATGAAGCCTAATAAAATTTTACATTCATTCAAAGCCTAAATACAAATAAATCTAAATGTGCAATGTGCTCTGGTGACTTTGAAGGTTTGGGTGGTGGGACAAGGTTCTTGAATAGCAATATCCAAGAAATCGCTTTGCTTCATGCCAGGTTTACTAACATTGGGAAGGACGCGATGCAAATGGACAACTAGTTGGATCAAGCATGTTGACCACCCGGCAAGGGGCGATGCACAATGGGTGCCTTTAGGGATAGTTGATGGACCCTCACCTATGCTTCACGGGAACCAATGAAGTATGTGACTATGGTAGGATGATTTTGTGGATGAAGGACATCGGAGGGTATGGAGTGCTATGCAGTTGAGCTAGGAGAAAATCGCATATGAAAGACGTATTTGAATCCGTGCTAGCTACAAGAGATGATATGGAAGGTAGGAAAGAAACATATGACATAACATAATCAGTGGAGGAAAGTACATGCTCACTATCCAAGGGCACAATGAAATGTACAATGGTATGGGTAAAAACCCTTAGTAAAAGATGATGCTAATACAATGATTTCAGCTATCAAAGTAGATACAAGGAATCCTAGATAGGTATGAGATGAACTGCACGTTCTTCTTCATGCCAAGTTTGCTTTGTCACTTGCTATAGGTAAATCAGATCTTTGACATTCCACCTTTAAGTGTGTTGCTACACACAACTTTCCTTTAATTTTCTTTACATGGCTCTAATATGAATTGGAATAAAATTTATAAAAAAATTCCCATTACTGCATTTAGAAATAATAAAAAACTCATGGGAAAAATATATGCCTTTATTTGATGATTTTTCTTCTTTGTTGCTCTTCTTATTTTTGTTTTGTTGTTCTTCTTATTATATTTTTCTTTTCTTTCTTTTCTTTTTTTATACTTTTCAATTTCTTTTATTTTCTTAAGTTCTTATTCTTTTTCCCTTTAATTTTTATTATCTACACATATTCTTTAATTTTCTCTTTATTTTTCTATTTTCTTTAGATTTTGTTTATTTACATTATTATATCTACATTGTATTCTTATTTTTTTATTTACACTTTTTCTTTTTCTTTTTAATTTAATTTATTTACTTTAGTTTTATTCTATTTATTCATTTATTATCTACATATTTATTTTTAATGAATTAATTTGTTCATACCTTTATTATTTTCTTTTCAATTATGTTTTTAAACTACTTAATTTTATTCTATTTATTTATTTGTATATTAATTAATTCCTAAATTATACTTATGTTAATTTTTAATTATGTATTTATCTACATTTTCATAGTCATTTTCTTTATTCTTTTTGTTTACTAAGTATTTAATTAATCAATAAATAATCAAAACATAACTAAAAAGAATAAATCAAAATATTTAATAAAATAAATAAAAAAATCTATTCTCTGTGTGTGTTTCTCTTTCTCTCTCTCTCTCTCTCTCTCTCTCTCTCTCTCTCTCTCTTTCTCTTTGTGCACTATTGTGTGCGAATTTGTGCCAAGCTCTATGTGTCTCTCCCTCCCTTTCTCTCTCTCTCTCTCTCTCTCTCACACACAGACACACACACACAATCATGTGCACATTCTCTGCTAGAATCAGACCCTATCTCTTTGTGCAACATATCTGTGTTACTGCCATCACTAAGTGGCTCCCTCTCTCTCTCTTTCTCTATTGTCTATGTGTACCTATAGCAAGTCCGTTTCTATCTCTCTCTCTCTCTACCATTTGTGTGTGCTTGCACTGAGTCCCCAGAGGGTAGAGAGATGAGGGGTTCTCTCTCTCTAGGTCTGTTTATGTACGAATCCTTTTCAATTGCCATCTGCTAGGGCCTCTCTCTCTCTCTACATACACACACACACATATATATACATACATACATACATACATACATACATACATACATACATACATACATACATACATACATACATACATACATACATATATATATATATATATATATATATATATATATATATATATATATATATATATATATATATATATATATATATATATATATATATATATATATATATATATATATATATATGTATGTTTGTATCATTGTATGGCCATGGAGTAGAGAGTAAAGGGTAGAGAGATGGGGATTCTCTCTCTCTCTCTCTCCAGGCTACTATCGATAGCCAGCTATAGAGGGAGGAGGAGATAGAGGGATCAAAAAATTCTCTCACACACTCTCTCTCAGAGAATCAAGAAAGAAAAGAGTATACCTGCAACATGCATGTGATAACAACTCATACTCATAGGCATTTAATTTTTTCTTCAAGAAGGACTTATTTTTACTTACTTAATTGACGAAATCTTTGAATTTTACACGTATAACACATAGACATTCTCCTTCTTCTTTCCTTTTTAGATTTGGATGATTTATTTATATTTTTTCCTTTTTACTTTCTCATTTTTCTTTTTCTATTTTTAGTTATTTTCTCTTTTTATTTTTCATTTTCATTTTCTCTTTTTATTTTTCATTTTCATTTTCTTTTTTATTTTAGACTAACGTTCAATGGATAAATTAATTTATATATACACATATAACTAAATTCATTAATTTACATGCATATACAAGGGGTTTACATACACACACAAGGGTCTTATGGTTTGAAAATGAGTTTTTAGGCTTCCAATCATAGGATTCATAGGGTTTTAATATAAACATTTAGGGACTTCCATATATAATTTCACCAAACACATATACATAAGGTATGTATATACATTTAAGGGTTTGAAACACACATGGGGTTTAGGGTTGATACCTTTACATGAGGTATCATTCACACACTCTCATCTTGGATATATATATATATATATATATATATATATATATATATATATATATATATATGTGTGTGTGTGTGTGTGTGTATGTATGTATGTATGTATGTATGTATGTATGTATGTACGTATGTATGTATGTATGTACGTATGTATGTATGTATGTATGTATGTATGTATGTATGTATGTATGTATGTATGTATGTGTGTGTATGTGTGTTGTTTTTTGTTAAGTAGTTAGGGTTTGATTATTTACCAAACTAGGGTTTTAACATATTTAGACACAATGATTTTATGCTTTTTATATAGGTTATACATACACATGGGGTTTAGTGGTTTTTAGATATACACTTGGGGATTGTGGTAGGTAAGGTATATAATACATTTAGGGTACTAAGGGTTAATGTTCAAAGGGGTAATGGTCAAAGGGGTTCTTGTTCAATTAGGGTTACAAGGTAATTAAGACTACTTAGGGTTTTTAGGGTTCACTTAGGGTTTTCCATTAGGTTTCAGAGGGTTTTTTGGACATACATTTTGAAAGGTCAATGAGCATAGAGTTTGAAGGATTAATAGGGTTTTTACACAAGCAAGGTTACAAGTACTAGGGTTTATAGGCAATTAGGTTTTCCAATGCTCAACACACGGGTTCTCAAATCTATAAAATTGGAAGGTCTTGTCATACACTCACTCAAAGACATCCAAACATTTAACATATACCTATCTGAATGTTTTTTGGATCTTCTTCTTGTTCTTGCAAGTACTCAATCATAAAATCATCAGTTGCACTTTATCAAATCATAAATAGTATAAATAAAAATAACCAAAAAGAGATTAAACTTAAAAATTTTAGATCCACTAGCCAAAAGGGCTTTCATCATGACAATATACATGATCTAAATTGGAGCCTCAATTGCATACTTTTTTATTACTTTGATTGGTTATTGTTTTAGCATATGTTCACTAATCCAATTATTTATTTGCTAGTGCGATTCATTGCATATGTGGATGGTGTTTTGCATATGGTTATTTGGTTCTAGGGTCCATTTAAGAGAGGAAATGTTGCCAAAATTTTATCAGACTCTATACTAGACAACTGGTCAAAAGGATCCCTTATGCTTGTATCATAGCTTTGGATCATTGCTCAGCTCCATTCACTTGGACTTATTCATAGATTACTCGTGACAAGTTGGACCATCTTACTAGATTCATTCTTGAGTGGGAGGTGCATTACCATCTAAGTTGCATTATTTGTTATTCAATAATTCGATTATTTGTAAATAATAATGGAATTTTACAGTATACCCTTATTATGTGGCCAAATTATTCGGTGCCATGTCACCTTATTCAAATAGGAGTGAATCATTTTTTGCATGATAATTCGGATATTTTTTTCAATTGAAAAGCTTTTGATAAAAAAAATTTTCAATAAAAAAGCTTTCGGTAAAAAATCAATCAGTCAAAAAGAGTTGTCTGATTAGTTTTTAATAAAACAAAGCCCCTAGTAGTGTACTTCATGAGAGTTACTTTATTGTTTGCAAACTTATAGTGTCACACAAAGAACAAGGTATACAATCTTTTTAAAAATATTTAGTGTTTTAAAATTAAAAAACATAAAGAAAAATATTGATTTGTTTGTTTAAAATTGTGAGTTAAAAACTATTGTGATTATTTGAATCAACTTTGATCCTTACTTCACAATAGTATGTGTATGTGTATTTGTTGTATGCTTGCGAGTAAAAATCTATTCTAATTGTTTGAATCAACATTTATTCTTACTTCACAATAATATGTGTATATGTATGTGTGTGTATAATAGTGGGTGAAAATCTATTGTGATAGTTTGAATCAACATCGATTCTTACTTCACAATAGTATGTGTATGTATATGTGAGTGTATGATTGTGATTCAAAATCTATTGTGATTTTTCGACTCAACATTGAGTCTTACTTCACAATAGTATGCATATGTGTATGATTGTGAATTAAAATCTATTGTGACATGTGGAAAATGTCTTATCTTCTTTTTTATAATTCACGGGATGAAAAGGTGCTAATAAGTCAACTAGAACTTTCTAGGTCTCTAGATGGGTTTCTCCTATATACTTATTAACACCTTCTCAAATCCCTTGAATTGTAAAGGGATCCAAGAAAGTTTCATCCAATCGAGAAAAACATTTTATGTGACATCCTCATCACAATAGTATGTGTACATGCATGTGCATGTATGATTGTGAATTAAAATCTATTGTGATTGTCTGACTCAAGATTGATTCTTGCTTCACAATAGTATGTGTATGTGTATGTCTACATATGATTGTGAATTAAAATCTATTGTGATTGGCTTACTCAAAATGGATTCTTACTTCACAATAGTATGTGTAACTATATGTGCGGTTATGATTGTGAATTAAAATCTATTGTGATTGTTTGACTCAACATTGATACTTACTTCACAGTATTATGTGTATGTGCACGTATGATTATGAGTTAATATCTATTGTGATTTTTGAATCAACATTAATTCTTACTTCATAATAATATGTGCATGTGTATATTCATGCATGATTTTAAGTTAAAATCTATTATGACTGTGTGATTTACAACATTGATAAAAGATTGATCATATGGAGAGGTAAAATTATACAAAGGTAGGTACATAAATACATAGATTAATAGATTTCAAAATTTTAAGAGAGATTATAAATAGCTTGTATATGTTTTAAGATATATATTTAGTGGAGTGTATATCTTATTTGATATTGTTTATGTTTTCTTTTTGTAGATATAAAGTTTTCATTAAGCAAGCATCATGGGAAAGGGAAAAGAATGGTCATATGTGATTATTCATCAAGAGGGTAAAACGGTCTCCACAATACAATGAAAATGTTGTGGACATTGTTATGTATGCACTGCAACTAGGATAAAAGAGCATGTTTTTAGTACAAGTAATAATGTTGTAGGATTCTCTAATTTAGATAATGTTATATGGGTACATTTTGGAAGTTATGCAAACAAATGTCAATTCGGTATCACATAAAAAAGATTTAAAAGCATGAATAATTTAGAGTACTTTCGAAGTAGCCAATGTGTAGAGCAAGAACAACTAGATGTATCAATGACAACAGAGGATGCTCATGATATTTCTACTCAAGTATCACAAACTGTTTTTGATAATAATCAGGATATGTCTAGTTTGTTTTCTTCAAATATTTCAAGAAAGACTGGACCAGGTGAATCTTGTAGAAATAGTGGATCTAATGATGTGTCACCTAATATTGTTCATAATAAATCACAAAACACAATACATGTAGCTTTTGAAAATCAAGATTGTCTTGAGCTTCATCTTAAATGGACTCAAGCATTTTTACCTTATGGGATTTCTTTCAATGTTATTCGTAATCCTATTTTCAAAGATGCTCTGATGTCAACTACATAGAAAGGATTTATGATGGTAGATCATAATAAAATGCAAAAATAGTATGTAGATAAAGTGAAGAACATTATTGAAGCTATCTTAAAATGAATTGTGCTCGATTATGTGCCCATATATGGATGCAAAATAGCACTAGATGGATGGAAACATTATCAGAAGAAGTCATTGGTAAATGTCATGGTTATATGTCCAAAGGGAAGCATGTTTTGGGAAGCAAGTGATACTTCTCTTGAATAGAAAACTTAAGCTTTTTTTCCTAAAGATATATGAACATGCTATATCTTAAGTGGGGAGTTCAAAGAATGTTACTACGATAATGACTAATAATGCATCCAACTTTTTTAGTGCTAGAATTGCAATACAAAACAAGTATGAAGCCATTACTTGGCTTCCATATGCAGCTCATACCCTTAATCTATTATTGAAAGATATAAGTAGATTATCTTTCATTAAAAAAGATTATTGGATGTAAATCATGTGGTCAAATTTATCCAAGAGCATCAATTTTTGTATTCACTTTTTTATTCAAAATCTCCCAATAGAGCACTTCATATCTTTTGTTCTACATGATTTACAACAACTTATATTGTGCTTAGTGGGTTATTGGAAGTCAAGCCTGCACTTGTAGAATTCATTGTAGATCGAAGATGGGAGACATGGCTAGAGAAGTATCGTTCTTATCGAGTTGCGGCTTCAAAGTGTATGTCTCTAATACAATCACACAATTTTTTGGCATAATCTTGAAAAACTTGTTAGTATCACTAAACCTTTTGTGGAAATTTTATGACAGAGGAGCAGTTTTTGGAGTTCATCTCTCACGTCCCTCCTGCGTATATGGCCGCTGCATCACAGTATTGGATCGCTCGTGGTAGCACTCCTCCCGGCCTCACTCCTGGCGGCCTTACTCCTTCCGGCCTCACTCCCGCTGGCCTCACTCCCACCGGTGTCACTCCCGCCGGTGTCACTCCTGCCGGTGTCACTCCTACGGGTGGTGCTACTCGCGTACGAGGTATGTCTCCTAGCTTTGTGACTCCACACGACCATCTTTGCAGCCATCTCCTACTGGGTCTACTAGTAGACATGTGCGTTCGACATCTCAGTGCGATACAGGGTCTAGCCCGTCACGTAGATCAAGGTCACGCTCTGGAGCAGGAGGTTCTAAGAGTGGATCTACAGGTAGGTCTGGAGGTGGAGGAGGCGGTTGTTGTGGAGGCAGTGCGACGGACGTTGTGTCGCCCGCTTCTACTCTTAGGACGAGTACCTCAGATGTAGGTACGCCACACAGTACACCACGCAGTACACCATGTAGTACACCATGCAGTACACCACGCAGTACACCACGCAGTACACCACGCAGTACACCACGCAGTACACCACGCAGTACACCACGCAGTACACCACGCAGTACACCACACAGTACACCATGCAGTACACCACGTACACCTTGGGGTGCTCATGACCATGATGACTCCAAGGTGTATAGTATCCGAGATGGAGCTCCGGTGATGGATGCGGCTGGCAAAGCAATGCGTGCACGCATACGACAGCTTTGCTCCATCCAGTTTGGATACTCCATCATGCTGAAATGGAGTGAATAGGATAAAGATCGGAAGAATTATATCACACAGATGATTTACCAGGAGTTCCGACCAGCCGATGGACAGTCGATTGTCAGTTCAGAGTGGATTCTGCACACCGCACGTAAGGTCATGTCGCATCGACGATCCGAGGCTCGTGATGCATTCAGAGAAGGCTTACCAAAGCTTATATGGTTAGATGCTGAGGAGTGGGACATGATTCGTGACGAGCAGCAGCAGACTCCTGATCGATATCGCCAGCAGTGAAATGCCGCAGCCACACGTCTAGACACGATTGGACCGTCACATTTGGGCAGCGGCGGATATGACACAATGCATCATGAGTTTGTAAGTACCATTTCATTTATTGAATTTATTTGTGTTAAATTTCTCATATATGTTTCTCTAATATTTTTATATTTGTTTCAGGAGCTGGCAATGGGTCGTCCTCGAACACGATCGGAGGAGTCTTACAGATATAGTCATGGGTTGACTGCACTATTGCAGGACTTGGAGGGACGTGGTGCGGTAGTTTCATGGGAGCATTTGCGATGAGGTAATTAATTTATAAACTTGGTTTTTACTTGTTTGTAATTTTCATGTGAATTTATCTTATTCCATTAATGTTCTTTGTTGCAGGACTGTTGATATGGAACGTTCTTTGCATGTGTATGGCAGTGGAAGACCAATATTTTGTATTTGATTTCCATATGGCAATACATCGCTTTGCCACATTTTGTAAAAGCGTCATATATGACAGTGGTTTGCCACACTCTTGTACATGCTTCATTATTGAAATATATAACTTCTTTTGTACATGGTTCATTGTTCATTCTGATTATCTCTTTTGTGTACAATAATAATCTGTTTCATGAAATCATATTTCGGTTGTCATTAGAGTACACATCACATGTACTCGGTTTTTTTTGGGCAGAGTGTATTGTCTTTTGTAAGCAACATCATGGTAATGTTGCTGTAGCAAAAGACAAAACACTCTACCCAAAAAAAATTTTGCAGGTATGGTCGTCGGTATACTCGACCGTACTCCCAGTAGTGTCATCGGAATAACCGTCGGTACACTCAGGAGGCGATGCAGCAGAAGCCGATTATCGACGCATATACCAATGTTTATACCAACGCATATACCAACGCTTTTACTGACTCCTATACCGATGTTTATACTGACGCCTATCCCGACTCTTTGGTACCGATGCGCAAAACGACCTTTACACCGGCGTCGTGGCAAATAAAGCCGCCTTCATTTTCCTCGGTAAAAACCTCGATATACCATTGATCTGTTGTAGTGCAGCCAAAGAGCAGGTTATATTCAAGGCTAGATTCGGGTAATTCCAGAACAACAAAGCTCATTTTAAATACAGCTCCTTGAAGAGTAATAGGAATATCACGTACTAATCCCACCGGATGAACGTGGGATTGATCAGCCATTCGCACAAAAAATTGAACAGGTTCAATTTGTGTCCATCCCATCCGTTGATAGAGTGCTGTTGTTGCAATGCCGGAACTGCCATCAATTAACACTTGCATGATTTTATGATTCTTGTACTAGACCGTAATCAAGGGTACCGTATGATCCACTGTCGGATCAAGTTTCGGCTGGATTGTGGCTGTCGTAGGAGCACATGAAGGTCTTGGGCTAACCTGTTGCTGGAACTGTTGACGCACACCAGGGACTAAAGCTAATAGTTGTCCCAATGGTAGTGTAATTAATGCTTTGGATAAGACATCCCACACTGGATCAATTTTTGCTATTTTCGATACAGTGTTTGGTGGGGATTCCGGGACTGTTTGGGTTAGATTTTTGCCTTCCGGTACTGTCTACGGTATACTTTGTTGCGTCATCGGAACTGGATCAGGGAAAAGAGCTTGTTCCCGGGTTGCCCACTTACTTGCTTTAGTAAACACCTTCTGCTGTTCACGAATTTTGGGTTCAAAAATCTCTGCAGCAGGCTGCAATTGCTTTCCTGAGCGTGTTTGCACTGCTGCTGTTTGAGTGTCGACTGCCGAAATGTACACCATGTTCGCCATCGGATGTTGTCGTTCCTTTTTCTTCTTATCATACTCTGCCGCATCTCTATACTACCGACGGATATGCCCTATTTCACCACAAAAATGACATTTAGGTGGTGGAAGAGATTCACCTTCACTTGATGGTCCTGCATTCCACCGGGTTTGTCCAAAATTATTTGACCATCCTCCTTGATAATTCTTGTATCCCTGGTACGAGGTATTCCTCATCGGCGGTGGTACATAATGACTAGTCGGTTGCCCCTGTTCTTGAATTATGGCATTAACAGCTGCTTTGCTCTGCGCCTTTGCATTATACGGACAAGTCTCCATAGTGTGGTCCGCGGTGTGACAAATGCTGCAATATAGTTGATTCAGAGTGCACGCTGAGCTACTGTGACCTGGATTTTTGCATTTGGTACTATAAATCTGTTTCAAAGGATCCTCGCTAGATTGCTTGGATGCTTTCAGCCACTCTAGATCTTCAATGAATCCACCCACTTTATTTTCTAACTATAAGGTAATTGGGGATTTCCTAACTATAAGGTAATTGGCATCTAAGGTAATTCCTCCCATACAATGGATAATCATGATCTGTTTCAATTGGGGATTTAATCCGTTTATAAACCACTAAGTAATAACATCGTCCGGTAAATTGGCATGCGCTGGTGGTAACTACCATAGATGGATCCGAAAGAGCATGGCATAATCCTGTACATTCTGATACGGCTTCTCCATATTATTCTGCACATAATCAAAACTTCTGCACATATTATTATGCATTGCAGAAATGCATCCTTCACATCGTCGTACTACCAAAAGTGGTTCAAATCATATTCGGTTAACCAGCGAGCTTCTTCATTAACCAGAGTTGACTAGAACACGATGGCCTTATACGTAGGGTCTGCTGGGTAATTCAAAATTGCATAATTAATTTCAAATGTCCGCACATGCATGTCGGGATCATCTCTTGGGAAACCTCCAAATTTTGTGTACGTGACTTCGGCTGGTACCAAATGTGGTGGAATAATTTGTTGCTGCTGTTGTTGTTGTTGCTATTGTTGTTGTTGTTGTTGTTGTTGTTGTTGTTGTTCTTGTTGTTGTTGTTGTTGTTGCTATTGCTGTTGTTGTTGATCTGAACTACTCATGTTGCCTAGACTTTGGGAGCGGCTTCCTGGCTGTGCTTGGACCGTATGGTCACTTTTCCAACCTTCCGGTCCAAAATAGTCTCTGAACCGATTGCTTAACTCAACATCGAATAGCCCTTTCTCAACCTTAGCATCGAAATTGGCTAGACTTGCACCTAAAAACGGTGAATATAGTAAATTCCTACCGAACAGAACCGTAGTATCACCGAAAAGCACGAAATTATCACCGGAGAGCACCGGATTTTCACTGCACAATATCGAACTGTCACCGAAGATCACCGAATTGTCTCCAAAAAATGTTGAATTATCACCGGACAACACCGAAATACCACCAGGAACCAACGTACTGTCTTCAGAATGTACCGGACTGTCGCCGGAACACACCTGATTATCACTGCACTCTGGCAAACTGCTTCTGCACAGCATCAAACTTCCACCGCAATTGCCACTTGCTTGTTGACTTGAATCTTCTACAACTGAACCTAACTATTCTTCACTTCTACCACCAGAGGGTGACCCTAGAAGATTCGGAACTGCCTAGGGATGTGGGTCACCTTGATATTTGGGATAAGATTCACCGGAACGTGTTACCGGCATATATCAAAGGATGCTTCTTCGAGCCTTAACCTTCTTCTTCACTAACTACTCCATTTCCCACAGACGGCACCAGTGTTAAACCTTAACGATTTAAAGTTAATTCAATTCTAGGTTCTTGGGATGGTTAGGGGTCTGTAAACAGAGGCCTTGTGTGTATTTTCCCAAATCTACAGACTCAAAGTAGACTACTTCACAGCCTTTATTACATTCGTTGTTTTAAACATGTTTACAGATTACTTCAATACTACCGCACAATTAACTGTGTACTTCTTCACTTATCGCGTTAATCCGTCAATCTTTAATACTTCATTAAGACTTAATTAATTATCAAGTTTAATCAACAAAATTGATGAAATACTCAGATTACATGGAATTTTGGCAAACTGTGATCCACTGCAGGCTCTCACCCAGACAAATAGTCTGGCCACACGATGCCCACTGCTTCACGTGACTCCTCTTTCATTAATTTGTAAAAAGTTACAACTTTTGCGCTACGCCTTTTCAGTATGCGTGCGACTTTTCATGGTATATTACAAAGTTTAGGAGTTCCTTTTCGGCGGCTCACAATGTGTGTACGTATACATGTGTGTGTGTACATGTATGTATGTATATGTGTCTCTCTATATCTCTCTCTTTCTTTCATATGTCTCTCTCTCTATCTATCTCATTCTATATCAATCAAAAACAAAACAATCACTTACCTCGATGTAATTGTTTGGAGCGTTGTCATCAAAGTCCACTTAATGTTGTCCTCCATCGAACTCCAAAGAACTCACGCTAAAAAGCTCTTGCAAAACTAAAGAGAAGAGAAATTAGAAAAGGGAAAACACAAAGAAAGAGAAAGGGTGCTACAGTGTGTGCGATATTCACCAAAATTTCAGATCTAGAGAAGTAGAGAGGTGTGTGTAGAGAAAGAGAGAGAGAGAGAGGGAGAGAAAGAGAGAGATGTGTGTGCACAATATGCTCAGAACGTAGTTCGTGCACGCAAACTTGACAGTAGCAGACTTTGATTCAAAATGCGAGCAAATGTCAAATTTTTGCTCTCGGGTCCGGTTAAAACGTTGCCTCGGTATAAGCATCGGTATGAGCGTCAATATAAGCATCGGTAATTTCCAATAAATTACCGATGCATATACCAACGCTCATACCATTGGTATTCCATTCATGATTTTTCAAGCATTTTCAACGGTCATACCGATGTCGAGGCATGATCGTCGGTGTGAACAACGTCGATATGCCCCTCATATGTTGTAGTGTATGCATATGCATGTGTGTATGTATATGCATGTGTGTATGCATATGCATGTATGTATATGCATGTATGTATGCATATGCATTTGTGCACGTGTGTATGCATATGCATGTGTATGTTTATGCATGTGTGTATGCATATGCATGTGTGTATGCATATGCATGTGTGTATGCATATGCATGTGTGTATGCATATGCATGTGTGTATGCATATGCATGTATGTATATGCATATGCATGTGTGTATGCATATGCATGTGTATGCATATGCATTTGTGTATGTGTGTATGCATATGCATGTGTGTATGCATATGCATGTGTGTATGCATGTGTGTATGCATATGCATGTGTGTATGTATATGTATATATGTGTATATGTATGTATGCATATGCATGTGTGTATGCACATATGCGTGTGTATACATATGTGAGTGTGTATGTATATGTATCTCTCTCTCTCTTTATGTTTCTCTAAATCTCTCTCTTTCTTTCATCTCTCTCTCTCTCTCTTTATGTTTCTCTAGATCTCTCTCTTTCTTTCGTCTCTCTCTCTCTCTCTCTCTGTGTCAATCGAAAACAAAACAATCACTTACATCGATGTTATTGTTTGGATCATTGTCGTCAAAATCCACTTAAAGTTGTCTTTTGTCAAATTACAAAGATCTATTGATATATTTAGGTAGTGATGTGTGTGAACACACTACGACCGCTGGGGCACTCTTTTCCCTCTTTAGGAGGTTTTTTCCCTCGGCTTGTATATACGCCTATTGCCCTAATGGGCTACTTATCTTTGTACATTCTCTAGTAATACATTCAGTATTGTGTGTTGTGCTCCAAGCTTTTTCTTCTTCCTTGTGATGTTCACGTGCTTCTGCAGACATCTAACTCCAACAATTGGTATCAAAATAGGTCGTCGCTTCATCTAAGGGGCCGTCGACACTCTTCCGGTTGCAGCCTCAGAATCGTATGAATTTTGGTGAGCATACTCAGTATGTTTTCGAGATCAAAACAGCTTCGCTATTTGGTGCCGAAATCACGATCTGAGCTCGTTTCGACCTTCGAACGCACTATCATAGCCCTTGTGCAGGCTATTTCATCTTTTTGTGCCAAAGGTATATACCAGTTTCAGTTTGCCAGTATAAGCATCTTGAAGTTTGCTACAGGTCTAGTAGAATTTGTATGGGCAGTTGTGTTCAACTTTTTGAGATACAGTCAATTTTCTGCATCAAGGTATTTTAGTCACCGACCATGGCTGAAAGCAGTGATGTATTTCGTATGTTGGCTGTTGAGGATAAGTTGGATGGTACCAACTACCCATTGTGGGCTTATATGATGTGAAATATGTTGGTTGCAAAAGAATTGTGGAACATTGTGCACGATGTTGAAAAATGTCCTATCACACCTGCAACTGTTACAACTGCAGGTATTAAAGGTGATGCAGAAGGTGTTGAAGATGATGATATTCTGCATATTCATGTTCGTGCTTCGGTTTCTGCTACACCTACTGCATAGCAGATTCATTGGGATGGCAACGATGCCGAGGCACATGCATTGATAGCTTTGTCTATCAAACGTGCCATTATTCCTCATATTCACTCTTGCAGAACAGCTAAGGATGCTTGGGATACACTTACCACATTGTATCAAGCTAGGAATGAGGCTCGTGTTACTTACCTCTGAAAAAAGTTGGAGAGTGAGCACATGAATGAAGGTGATTCTATGGACAATTTCCTAACAAAGATAAACAACTTGAAGGAACAATTGATTTCTGCTGATGAGGTTATACCAGATAGCTCACTTGTGCAGACCGTTTTGAATGGTCTTCCTGATTCATATCAGAGTTCTGCTTCTACTCTTTGGTTAGTCTGTTAATCTTGTGCAGGAAGAAGAATGGGCGTTTACTACTGTTTGCAATTTTGACCCATTTTCTCATGAGCAGTGCATGTCTGTAGTAGACTCAGATGTTTGGTACTTTGGTAGTGGGGCGACCAAACATATTATCTCGCAGCATAGTTTCTTCTCTTCACTCGAGCCTGCCCCTACAGGGAATACTGTTACATGCGCCAACAACTCCTCTTATCCTGTTATGGGATTTGGTAAGATCATTTTGACTACTGTTGACGGTAGTTCTTTCACTTTGTGAGATGCTTTGTTTGTGCCAGGAATCAAGAAAAATCTATTATCAGTTTCTGCATTAGCCAAGATTGGTTTGGTTGTGAAATTTGTTGATGACAGGTGTATCGTTCATGGTCTATCAAATGGCAACATGATTATTGCTTCTGGCATTTTATATTGTGGCCTATATAAGCTCATAGACTATGAAAGATCTGTAAATGATTCAACATGTGTAGTACATGATTCTTATGCTATGTCAAATGCAAAGCTTTAGCATGCACGCTTTGGTCATTTGAATTTTGCTAGTTTGCTACGCCTACAGAAATCTCAAATGGTGTCCTCTTTGCCCAAACTTGAGGCACCTCGAAAACATGTTTGTGAAGGCTGTATTTTGGGCAAAATGCAGCGTTCATCCTTTCCAAAAGATGGTTCAGTTCAGGCTACTCAAAAATTGCATCTTGTACATAGTGATGTCTGTGGTCCTATGTAGACACCTTCTTTTGGAAATTATCTTTACTTCGTGACTTTCATCGATGATTTTTCAAGGCATCCGGGGTATATCCATTGAAGGCAAAGTCTGAAGTGTTCATGTGCTTTAAATAGTTTTTGGTTTTGGCTGAAAATCTGTCAGCATGTAAAATGGGCACCCTCCATTCTGATCGAGGGGGGGAATATATGTCTTCTGATTTTAATGCATTTCTGGCTGAGTGTGGGATAAAACACCAGTGTACAATGTCGTATACACCTCAACAAAATGGAGTTGTAGAACGAAAGAACAAGTCACTCATGGAGATGGTGAGGTGTATGGTCAAGAGTCAGGTTTTACCACAGTTTTTGGCTTGAGGCTGTCATGTGTGCAACATATGTACTTAACAGGTGTCCCACTAAAGCACTGTAGTCTATCACTCCATATGAGGCTTGGCATGACCGCAAGCCATCTGTTGCTCATTTGCGTGTTTTTGGTTGTTTGGCATATGCATTAGTGCCCGAACAACATCGCAAAAAATTGGATGATAAAGCAATAAAATGTATTTTTGTTGGGTACAGTTCTGAAAGTAAAGGCTATCGTCTATATCATCCAAAGACTAAATGCATTCTGGTTAGTTGTGATGTTGTTTTTGTGGAAGATGCTATTCAGCCATTGCTTTCATGTACTAAGGAAACATCTATTAGCTCCAAAGACATGTATGATACTTTGCTCCCTCTTTTTACTAGTGGAAAGTCTAGTGCTGGTCTTAATGAGGCAACTTCTCAGCCTTTGCAGGTTTCATGTGATGATGTAGATCATTCCATTTATGATGCAGATTTACATGATGCACTAGTTGATGAGAGAGTTGATATTGAGCAGGCAAAAACTATGCCAAAATGGTTGGTGCAAACTTTGCATGATAAAAAATTAGATGCACCTATGTCATATCGTACTCATTGAGGCTCTCATAGTGCCTCTTTTGCATCAGATTGCTATGCTATGGCTACATCTAGTCTCTATGATGAGACTGAGCCTGTTTCATTTGATGAAGCACAAAATTCAGAAAATTGGATGGCTGCTATGCAATCTGAATATGATGCTATACTCAAGAATGATACTTGGTCTTTATGTGACTTGCCTCCTGGCAAGAAGGCCATTAGCACTAAGTGGGTATACAAGCTAAAGCATAAACCTGATGGTATAGTTGACAGGTATAAGGCTAGGCTTGTTGCAAAGGGTTATGTGCAGGAAAGAGGCATTGATTTTGATTAAACCTTTGCACCTACATGCCGTATGACTACTGTTCGGAGCATCTGTACACTTGCTGATCATCATGGTTGGAATGTACATTAGTTGGACATTAAAATTGCATTTTTGAATGGTGACTTGCATGAAGAAGTGTACGTTTTTAGCCCCATGGCTTTGTGCAGAAAGGGCATGAAAACCAAGTGTGCAGGTTAAAGAAGGCATTATATGGTTTAAAGCAAGCACCACGTGCTTGGTATGAGAAGATACATGCATACCTGATTGCACATGGTTTTGAGGACAGTCCTTATGAAAGCACCTTATATGTTAAGCGTGCTAATGATGTGCTTCTCATCATTGTTGTCTATGTTGACAACATGCTGCTCATTGGACCTATTGAGAAGCATATTGCTGATTTTAAGGTTGATTTGCATGCCTCATTTGAGGTGTTTGATTTGGGGCATTTGCATCACTATTTGGGCATTCAATTTCTGCAAGTTGATGGTGGAATGGCTTTGTGTCAAAGGAAATATATTGACACATTATTATAGCATTTTGGCCTTGAAGACTTAAGCCTATTTCCACTCCCATGGAGACAGGTTTACGATTGAGTCTTCATGATGATGGAGATGCATTTGATGTTGTTCTCTATCAGCAGGCTGTTGGATGCTTGATTTACTTATGCATTGCTCGGCCAGATATTCACTTTGTTGTCTCATAGATGAGCAGGTTTATGCATGGCCCATGATTCAAGCATTGGTAGGCGGTTAAGTGCATCTTTGGCTACTTGAGTGGTACTTGGATACTTGGGTTGTTTTATCCGAAGGGGGGATCACTACCGCCAGATTTGCATGCTTTTTCTGACTCTGATTGGGCTAGCTGCTATGAAACTTGTCTGTCCCCTAGTGGCTTTTGCTTCATGCTTGGTAGCTCATGTATATCTTGGTTGAGCAAGAAGCAGCCTACTGTGGCCACTTCGAGTTGTCAGGCTGAGTATAGGGCAGCTTTCATAGTTACTATTGAGTGTGTGTGGCTCATATGCCTTATGGTTGATTTGGGTGTTGGTCAGTCTTTTGCCACTACCATCTTCATTGAGCGCATTGGCAGTTGCAAGGAACCCTGTGTTCCATGCTCGCACTAAGCACATTGAGGTGCATTATCATTATGTCAGGGAGAGGTTCTCTGCTGGGGAGATCAACTTGGCATATGTGCCCACGCAGGAGAACATTGCAGACCTTTTCATGAAGGCTGTGCCGAGGGAGAAATTGAAGCTTTCCGCAAAGCTTTGGGCTTACTTCCTTTTGTGGAGTGATTTCCACATAGCTTGGCACTTCCTTATACATGAGTGCCAGCTCCTTGTTCACCGCATCACTCCCAGGGAGGATTTGTTGATATATTTAGGTAGTGATGTGTGTGAACACACTAGGACCATTGGGGCACTTTTTTCCCTCTTTAGAAGGTTTTTTCCCCCGGCTTGTATATATGCCTATTGCCCTAATGGGCTACTTATCTTTGTACATTCTCTAGTAATACATTGGGTATTGTGTGTTGTGCTCCAAGCTTCTTCTTCTTCCTTGTGTTGTTCGCGTGCTTCCGCAGACATCTAACTCCAACAAGATCTGATGCCAAAATCACTTGCAAAACTAAAGAGAAATGAAGTTAGAAAAGGGAAAACATAAAGAAAGAAAAATGAGTGCTACAATATGTGCAATATTCTTACCAAAACTTCAAAAATAGAAAAATAGAGGGGTGTGCGTAGAGAGAGAGAGAGAGAAAGAGAGACAGAGAGAGAGAGAAAGAGTGAGAAACGGGAAGATGTTGCTCGCACATGCAAACTCGATAGTAGCAGGTTTTGTTTGAAAACGCGATGAATGTTGAATGTTTGTTCTAGGGCCTGGTTAAAACATTGTGTCGGTATGGAGGTGGGTATGAGCGTTGGTAGTTTCCAATAATTTACCAATGCTCATACGGACGGTTTGTAGGGGATTCATGATCGGAGGATGTTTCACAAAGGAAAGGATCGTGAGCAAACCCGAGTCTAAGGGCAAAAGGGGAATAAGAATACAATGAAACATTCATAAGCATACATGCATGTCTGAACACATTAAGGAGAAGAATAGACCTTAGTGACATATACACACATACATACCTACACACATTAGAGAAAATGGGCCTTAGGGATTCATACAATCATACATACTTGAACACCTAAAAAAAACTAGGGTTTAGGGATTTATATGGGCGTACAACACACAAAAACATAGGGCCTATGTATTCATACAAGAATACATACTTAAACACATTACAACAGTTAGGCTTTAGGGGATTCATACAAGCATAAATGCTCTAACATATTAAAAGATAGGATTTAGGGATTCATGTAAGCATACAATGCTTCTTCACCTTCCAACAGATTGATGCATCTAGCGAGGAATGTAAGGAAGCATGTCAATCGTCTAGGTTGGTATGCAACTTTGTTCTAGTCTTTCTAATATCTGTTGTGTTGTGCCTAGCAGTTCGACTATACAAGTACATATGCGCTATGTGTGATTTATTGCTGGTGTGTTTATGTTTACAAGCATCTGTGACTAGTCTATTTAAATGAGATTAGACTTTGATATTGGTCATGGACTGATTTTGTAAGAGAAGTTTAAATGATAGGGGGTGAGCAATATGAATTTTTTTGTATGCACGTTCACATTTTACCTAGTAGCAATCGTAATTGTTTTCAAACATGATCCTTGGAATCTGCAAGAAACTATTTGGTGTCAAATGTTGATTTTATTTTTTATTGCAAATAAGGCATACGTTAACTCATATGAAGCATTGGATGAAAAATCAATTGTTTATTTATTACTACCTCTCCAAGATTTTGGTAGTTTTTCGCCTCTGTAGGATGTCTCAAACATATGACTTGAGTTTAGAATCTGCAGTACAACATGTTTTTGGCACCCAAAATTTCAAATAATCATTGATATGAAGTAGTATTTCTTAAAATCATAAGAATTATAGAATGATGAAATGTGCATGAAGGGATTGTCCTTACAAAAAAATCAGAGATGCTTGAAGCTTATGTGAGCCTGAAGAATGCAGATGATTTTGGTGATTTAATATATGATAGAGATCAAACCTCTATTGGGAAAGTGAAAAGAACAGATGATACAATTGAGAAACCTCCCTGGAGAAAGGAAAAGGAAGAAAGCAGGATACAACTGGATCCAAGAGGCTGCCATCAAGAAATCAACACATGCGCTGGTGTTGATGAGTCTGTGCCACAGATGGATCAATACCATCTTATTTAGACTTACAATGAAAAACTGAGATCAACTCCTGCGTTAGAAGAGAGATCACATTACAAACGTCAATACAAAAGACGAGTATAAGAGCTTTCATGGCTGTTAAGCATAGGAGTACGATCTTAACGTCACAAAAGAAGTTGGAGCTACAATTCAACGTGGCGATGGCAGCCCTTGCGAGGTTCAAGTCTTACCTCTCCGGCACTGTACATTTCCGGCTGGCTGAGTTTCACCGAATCGATATCATTCTCCCAGTTCTGTACAATATACTCTATCTCATCGAAGCTGTCTTGAAGGGTGGCTCGCAGAAAAGCTAGAACAAGACGCACAGTAAACTGACGAAGGTGCTTCCTTGCCATGTTTCCCGAGGGACAGACTATGTCTGTCATTACAGAGGAGTCGTCGAGGAAGTCCATACGACCATATTCCACTGCAGAAAGATGGTACATGAGGGGAGAAGCAGAGCAATTGAAGTACCCCCGATGACTGCAACATGAGGGGGCACAGGGGATTGCTCCCTTCTCGCCATGGCCCGACCCGAGAATCAAAGCCGGAAGGACCAACTGATTTAAATCGTGATTGCATCCATCTTTAACCATTTGCGGTTTACTGACGGACGATGGCGCGGGTCCATCAACAGGATCAAGGGCGACGAGCGCGGAGAAGTTTATGGGATCATCCTTGGTGGAGCTGGCCTTCCCTAACGCCATCGCGAATGCAATTTTCCCCCCTCTGCTATGTCCTGCCATGATGAAGCTCGAAGCATTCGCTGTGATAATACTTCCTTCCGGCATCACCGCGTGGAGTACTTCTTGTAAACTGTCGCGAACCCAGATCGCCACCTTTGCGGTTTCTTCAACCTCAGAGGTGCTGTCTGTGTCAAATGTAAAATACTGCACCAAGCACAGGCGATCAGCTCCCATGAATGCAATGTATACTACAAATTCAGGAACAGAACAGAAAATGCGCCGATTGATTCGTAATGCACTTTCACATGCACTACGAATAATTCTTTAAGAAACCTTCCACAGCATATTGACGACTGTTATATTTGAAATATGAGCTCTGCTGTGAAGTGTCAACAAGAGGACTTGCACGAACCTGGGGCGCCACGATTATGTAGCCTGAGGAAGCAAGCAGCTTAAACATTTCTATGTAAAGGCATGATTAGGTATGTTGAAACAGAATGACAGGGTACGTTCCCGTAGCGGTCGGTGCGACAACAATAGTAGAAGCCGGAGGCCTGTGTGCCTGAGGAGGCTG
This sequence comes from Ceratopteris richardii, assembly GCA_020310875.1. Classification (NCBI taxonomy): domain Eukaryota; kingdom Viridiplantae; phylum Streptophyta; class Polypodiopsida; order Polypodiales; family Pteridaceae; genus Ceratopteris; species Ceratopteris richardii. The sequence goes on along the minus strand of CM035412.1, from coordinate 44,993,336 downwards.
GATGACCTGAGTTGTAAGGCAAACCATTGAAAGGGAAGTCTGAAAGACCAAAACTGGAAGATCGGAGGTAGCCATTTCCAGGTATTTGCTATCAAGCTCGGGGTAGACATTATCAGGATTGTGGCTACCAGTAAGTGGCGTATACGCCGATCCTGGTGTTGTTTCCCCGCAGAAGAATAAAAGGATGGCCTTCTTGCCAGGAGGCAAGTCACATAAAGACCAAGTCACATGCATAACAGCCATCCAATTTTCTGAATTTTGTGCTTTGTCACATGAAACATACTCATTCTCATCACAGAGACTAGATGCAGCCATAGCATAGCAATCTGATGCAAAAGAGGCACTATGAGAGCCTGATCTAGTATGATATGACAGAGGTGCATCTAATTTACTGTCATGCAAAGTCTGCACCAGCCATTTTTGCCTCCTCAATGTCAGCTCTCTCATCAACAAGTGCATCATGTAAATTTGCATAAAAAATGGGATGATATGCATCATCACATGAAACCTACAAAGGCTGAGAAGTTGCCTCATTAGGACGAGCACTAGACTGTCCACCTATAAAGAGAGGCAGCAAAGTATCATACATGTCTTTGGAGCTAACAAATGTCTCCTTAGTACATGAAAGCATAAAACAACATCATGGCTACCAAGAATGCGTTTAGCCTGTGGATGATACAGACGATAGCCTTCACTTTCAGAACTATACCAAACAAAAATACATTTTACTGCTTTATCATCCAATTTTCTGTGATGTTGTTCAGGCACTGATGCATATGCCAAACAACCAAAAACACACAAGTGAGCAACAGATGGCTTGCAATCATGCCAAGCCTCATATGGAGTGATAGACTGTAGCGCTTTAGTGGAACACCTGTTAAGTACATATACTGCACACATGACAGCCTCAAGCCAGAAACTATGTGGTAAAGCCTGACTCTTGACCATACAGCTCGACATCTCCATGAGTGACATGTTCTTTCGTTCAACAACTCCATTTTGTTGAGGTGTATACGGCACTGTACACTGGTGTTTTATCCCATGTTCAGCCAGAAATGCATTAAAATCAGAAGACATATATTCCCCCCCTTAAGACATATATTCCCCCCCTTGATCAGAACGGAGGGTGCCCAATTTTACATGCTGACACATTTTCAACCAAAACCAAAAACTATTTGAAGCACATGAATACTTTGAACTTTGCCTTCAATGGATATACCCACACATGGATGGAAAAATCATCTATGAAAGTCAAAAGTAAAGATAATTTCCAAAAGAAGGTGTCAGCATAGGACCACAGACATCACTAGGTACAAGCTCCAATTTTTTAGTAGCCCGAATTGAACCATCTTTTGGAAAGAAGGAATGTTGCATTTTGCCCAAAATACAGCCTTCACAAACATGTCTTATGCGTGCCTCAAGTTTGGGCAAAGAGGACACAATTTCATATTTCTATAGGCGTAGCAAACTAGCAAAATTTTAAGAGGAGTTGTTGGTGTAGGTAACAGTATTCTCTCTAGGGGCATGCTCGAGTGAAGAGAAGAAACTGCACTGCGAGGTAATATGTTTGGTCGCCCCACTGTCAAAGTACGAAACATCTGAATCTACTACAAACATGCACTGCTCATGAGAAGATGGGTCAAAACTGCAAACATTAGTAAACACCCATTCTTCTTCTTGCACAAGATTAGCAGACTCTGTTTTTGGTGTAGAGGCTTCTACAACAACCATTACAGCCTCTTTCTTCTTTCCCTCTGTAGCAGCCAGTTTTGGACAGTTCTTTATTATATGATCATTTCCTTTATAGTACTTGCAAAACAATTTCTGCTTTTCTGATTTCTTTTCATCTTTGTCTTCCCTCTTCAATTATGTAGAATTAGCAGATTTCTGCTTACTACTTGAAGAGCTCCATTTTCCTTTGCCCTTCTGACTAGCCAGGAAAGCTTGATCTGCAACATGCATAATGGACATGTTCTGCCTAGACTGATCTTCCTGCAATAGAACAGAGACTAACTCCTCAAATGACAAGGCATTTGGATTGCCTTTCATCATCAACCGAAGAGTAGAAGTAAAACTCTGATATGAATCAGGAAGACCATTCGGAACGGTCTACACAAGTGAGCTATCTGGTATAACCTCATCAACATAAATCAATTGTTCCTTCAAGTCTTTGATCTTTGTTAGAAATATTTCCATAGAATCACCTTCATTCATATGCTCACTCTCCAACTGTTTTTGGAGGTAAGCAACCCGAGCCTCATTCCTAGCTTGGTACAATGTGGTAAGTGTATCCCAAGCATCCTTACCTGTTCTACAAGAGCGAATGTGAGGAATAATGGCATGTCTGACAGACAAAGCTATCAATGCATGTGCCTGGGCATCTCTGCCATCCCAATGAATTTGTTGTATAGTAGTTGTAGTAGAAACCGTAGCACAAACAAGAATATGTAGAATATCATCATCTTCGACACCTTCTGCATCAGCTTTAGTACCTGTAGTGGTAACAATTGCAGGGGTGATAGGACGTTTTTCAACACCCTCCACAATGTTCCACAGTCCTTTTGCAACCAATACATGTCGCATCATATAAGCCCACAACGGGTAGTTGGTACCATCCAACTTATCCTCAATAGCCAACATACGAAATACATCACTGCTTTCAGCCATGGCCAGTGACTAAAATACCTTGATGCAAAAAATTGACTGTATCTCAGAAAGTTGAATGGAACTATTCGGACGAGTTCTGCTAAACCTATAGCAAACTTTGAGACGCTTATACTGGTGAATGAAACATATATATATATATATCTTTGGCACAAAAAGACAAAATTTCATGCAGAAGCATTGTGATAGTGCATTCGGAGGCAAAAACGAGCTCAGATCACGATTTCGGCACCACATAACGAAGCTGTTTTGATCTCTGAAAGACCCTGTATGCTCACCAAATTTTGTGCGAATCTGAGACTACAACGAGAGAGGTGTAGACGACACCCTAGATGAAGCGACGACCTGCTCTGTTACCCATTATTGGAGTTAGACGTCTATGGAAGCACGCAAACAGCACAAGGAAGAACAAGAAGCTTTGAGCACAACACACAATACTAAATGTATTACTAGAGAATGTAGCCAAACTCGTTATAACCTCTATCTTTGGATGTAATACAAAAACTATAAGTACATGCACTTTGGACTCCTCTAATAGTGTGTGTAGATGGAGACAGTCCCCAATATTGTGTACTGTATTATTTTTTTTTGCATCCCTATCTCTGTGTTTTTTCAGATTCCGTATTATCTATGTGTACATGTGTTCATTAGATCTTGCAACATTGGTATTAGAGCATGCACATGTCAGTGCAAAGAAATTTCTGATGTTGTTCATTGTCCAATTCTTAGTGTCCGATCACTGTCCATTTTAGAATCCAATTCAGATCTTGATTTCGATTTTGATTTTGATTTCGATCCTTATACTTGTTTTCATTTTTGTTTTTGTCTCTATTTCAGTTCCAATTTTTGTTTTGATTTCTAGTTTTTGTTTCAATTTTTGAATTTGAACATAGAGTTTACACCTATAATTTACACATACATTTCCTTCTTTAGCTTAATCCAAGGCATCGACTAAGGTATAGAACTTTGTTTCAATTTTTTAACTTGAGCCTATAGTTTACGCCTATAGTTTACATCTACATTCAATCCTTAACTTACTCTAAGGTATCAACTAAGGCATAGAACTTTGGCATAACTAAGGCGTCTTTGGCTTCCCTCCCATCCATGGCTCCCTTGTCTCTCTTGGTCATTGGTAGTGTTGGCTATGCACAAACATTGCTTAGTTAAAGAGTGGCAACAAGGACTCTCTTATTTATTAAGTACGGGATTTGAACCTAGAACCTCCCCTTCACAAGTCAAGTGTTTTACCACTACATTACCCACATATGTTATCACTCTACTCCTTTTTACTTGTATTTAACATAACTTTCATCTCTCTTACTTTTTCCATTCCCAAGAGCCATTCTTCCCTTGTCCATTTTAATTGAGGAATTCTTAAATTTATTTTCACATTTTTAGGAACTAGGGTTTCTTCTTTTACACACCCATGGAGCCTACTCATACCATGGAGGATTTTAGTGAATCACCTCTATCTAGGGTATCGATCGAGCAATACTTAGAGATCCTATGGCACAAACACCAAGGCAAATGAAACAAGATCAAAGAGCATGATGAATTACTTCAAAAGATGAACTCCAAGGAGGACAACCTTATAGGGGTTGTAAATGACACACATTCCAAATGTTAACCTCTCCTCTTCCTTTTGGTTACGGATAGGAATAGGTAAACATTGGGTTCTTGGGTGGGATGATCTAGATTGCTCTAAGCCTCTTGGCTCCAAACTACAAGTTATAGTCAACTAATTAAAAGTACCAAAATGCACAGTAGATTCTGTGGACTTCATTATTGAGCTTCAGGAATACACAAATACCACACTAGACATCTCTCTCTATTGCTAATTGCCAAACTACAAGACTGAATATACTTAATCAACATATTATTTGTAGAATTAGTACTACTGGGGATTACACCCTTATTTAGTAATTTCCACAACAACTTGTACACCGAATTGACTATGATAATCTTCAATGGTTCAGATAAACAAATAACAAATCACAAGTAGACAAAATACTACAATAATTTTTCAACACAATGAATTATGTAGGAAGGAAGACACCGTGTCTGAAGCACTTCTGAACTGGCACCCATTGGATTGTTCCCCACACAAAAGACCCAAAGCACATTTTCATTAATTTTCGAATAGTTAGAATGTACAATCATGCCTTTTCGGCCAGGACTATTCATTGAAATTAACATTTGTAGCTCAGTGATGAGTAGCACCTCCTTTAATGTCAATCCAGGAAGACGTGAGGATGGTATGAAGACCTCGAACAAGTGATGGCACAAGTGTGTGAGTGAGAAGCACACTAACATGCACACACATACACACACACGTGCACACAAGGCAAGAACAAAGAGAGAGACAATGGAGTTCTTTAGATTACTCAAAAGTGCTCTTACAAGTTCAATTCTACAACAAGCTAACCTCAAAAATGAGCTCTCTAGCTCTTTTTATAGTTTTTGACTAGTTTTTGGCCTATCCATACCTAGTGTCCGGCCTAGTTAAAAATTAGGTTCTAGGGCCTATTTGAGGCTCAAACGAAGTCTAAAAATCATGAAAATTGGTACGATGATACTTCTAATACTCGTCAAGCTCGAGGACTCCTCGGCTTGCACAAAATGGAGTTACAAAAAGGTGAAATGGTATTTACAATGTTTTTAGCGATGAGAATCACTGTTATGAAGATGTTGATTTGCAAAAATTTGAATGGCCTACTTGCCAGATCTTCGTTGACTACTTTGTCTGCTTGTGCCTTCTCTCCGCTTTGGCTCCCTTCTTTGGCTTCCTTGTCTTCTGAGTCCTTGGGTGCTTTGACTGCTGCCAACACCCCCCCTCTCTCGCGTCTGTCATCTCTGACAAACCCTTGTTTGGCTGAGCATTTGACATAGAATTCAACCATGTCTGAAGCTAGGTGGTGTTCTTCCAGCCGCAGCCCTCGTGCTAAATCAGTTAGGAGGGCATCCCAATCCACTGGACTTGGAACGTCCGGATGTGGCACACGCAGTTGTTCTAAATGTAATGTTTGCTCCATTGCAAAGAGGTGGAGTAGATGGGAGGGTCTGAGAACAAAGACTTCAGAGTGGTATTCCCAGAACCCCGTGATGAACATCTCTTCAAATGTTTGCTTGTAGCAAGCGGGGAGGTATTTAATTCGTGCATGCCATGCATATATCACCTGGATGCAGGGGGTTGTACTCATATCGTAGACCAAGTCAAGGTTACCTGCTGTGAATCCTACACCTGAGAAATGTGGATCTTGAATATTTTTGAAGGTTCTAAAGGTAACCAGCATCAACTCGAATATCTTTATGCACATCTGAGCCATTACATCTGGGATGTTTCGCATTCTGACCCCCCAATGGCGGATGGTGGAGATCATGTAGCCTACTGTGGCTTGTCCTCGTGGCGGTGCCAGGTATACGTAATTGAGCCACTTTGCACAGCCTTTGACATTCTTCACAGTGATGGCAAACTCAGGCCATGTATGTCTTCTGAGTATGGGAGCATAACAGGGATTATACTTAATGAATAGTGGCATGTTATTCCAAGTTTAAACCATCTTAGGGTAAGTTTCTAAGAGTTGTAGCCACCGCGTAGGCACATCTGTACGGCACATACTGATCGTTGTTGGTGCCTATCCATCTATGATGAGACATACTTCGGAAATATTCTGATTTGATAATGGTGTCCTCAATCTTGGTCATGCACGCAATCTGGATCGCTACTCGCTCATCATGTGTATTTGCCATTTTTTTGAGTTTCTGCATCCATTCTGGGGCTTCTACCTCTAGTGTGTCCAATCCCTCAGAGGTTTGTTGGCCACCCGGCATTGGCATAGGAACATATGGCTCTTCATATGATTCATCCACTTCTATGGGTACCAATTCTTCTGGCTCTGGCTCGATGATTGGGAAGGGTTGTCTTTCATATTGGAGTAACTAGCTTTGCAACTCTCCGACCTGTTCTCTTAGTGCATTTACCTCTCCTGTAGTGGTGGTAGTGTTGGGAAAGATGGATGGATGCTCCAAGAGACTGAGTAGGTACTGCTAAAACCTGCTTTGTACCAGCCCTCTTTTGCTTCAGACTTGATAAGTAGACCTCCTTAGCTTTCCAATGACACCATAAAATGCCCTATGTACTTTGGAAATGATGTGTGCAATGATTGAACCAAAACAGATAACTTTGAAACTCACAAACTCAAGAAAACCTTCTATTTATGTCTTGATACCTGCTAGGTATTTTGCTCAGTATGACCAGCACACTAGGAATTGGAAAAATTCCTTTTAGGGGTATCTAATTAGCTTAGTAATCTAACTATTCCAAGTGGAATGATGTAAAAAGATAAACTATGCTATGAGAAATCAATTTAGCAAGTTAAGCTATACCCCCAATTTTTTAGGATTGTAGCAGTCATTGACCAGTGATCACCTCGACGCATATTTCTCTGAAATGGATAAATAGAATCTCTTCAAACTTTAGCAGCATGTAGATAACTTCAAGCTGAATCCAAGAAGCTTTGAATCACTGAATTGGGTGAATACTTGACCGAGATATGCACTCCACAAGTTGACAGACTTTTTAGTAGTATGACAGAGAACTCAGAAATGAACAATGTGAATGTATGTATTAATGAACACTTGTATACAAATCCATTGGCATGAAAATCATTGACTAATGGTGTAGATAGTGTGGGCTAGAGTGTAGGCCTAACACACACTCAGAATCACTGATGAGAAGCTCGGGAAATGATGAGTTCTACACGCGACTTTTCTATGTCCATTTTTATAAGGAATGAGTAAAAATTTGAATTCAAATTCAAACTTTTGGCTCCCTATGATCAAGCTCCTATATCCTAGGAGATATTCCTTCAATCAAAGAGCTACCTTTTCCACGAATCCTTTTGGTAGGTGATTACAAAAGATTCCAAGTCAATTTGACTTTTACAAGGAGATAAAGTGGTAATTAACCACTAGCAATGGTTCCTATGCTTCTTCACATATGTAGGATCTTCAAGATATCTTTCAAGCCAAATGTGTAGGCTTGTGATTTACACAAACAGCTCCCCCTCAAGCCAAACATTTTGGCTTGGTCTTCATCTTCAATCTTCAAGTATATCCTGCAATCCAATCATGGCTTTGAATCTGCAAAGTTTGGTTCCATCCAAAGCTTTAGTCAACAAATCTGCACACTGCATGTTGGTTGATACATAGGTTAGTTGAATGTCTTTGCTTATCAACTTCTCTCTCACATAATGATAATGAACTTCTATATGTTTTTTATACATAGGTTAGTTGAATGTCTTTGCTTATCAACTTCTCTCTCACATAATGATAATGAACTTCTATATGTTTGGTCCTAGCATGATAGATAGGATTAGCTGCAAGGTGAAGTGAACTTGTATTATCTCCAAAGATAATTGGTGACCTAGTATATAATCCCAATTCTGTATACAAAAGCTTAATCCAAATTGCTTCTTGTGTGACATTAGCTAGTCCTCTATATTCTGCCTCTATAGAAGACAAAGCAACAGTAGGTTGCTTCTTTGAAGACCATGAAATTGGTTTGCCACCTGCAAAAGAAATGTATCCAGAGGTGCTCCTCCTATCATCCTTGCATCCTGCCCAATCTGCATCTGAATAAATTTTGATATCAATATCTGAAGTGTAAGGGAAATACAAACCATGGTTCTGTGTACCCTTGAGATACTTCAAGATTCTCTTGGCAGCCTCTAAGTGAGGTATCCTTGGCTTGTGCATAAACTGACTTAGCACACTAACTCCATATGCAATATCTATCCTTGTTAAGGTAGCATAGTTCAAGCTACCCACCATACTTTGATAACCTGTAATGTCATTGACTTCATCACCTTCATGGGCACTTAGTTTTAGGTTTACCTCCATTGGAGTGCTTGCTACTTTGGCATCCTGTAAGTGAAACTTTTTCAACATATCCTGGATGTATTTTTTCTGAGTAATGTATATCCCTGAATTAGTGTAGACTAGTTCAAGCCCAAGAAAATACTTCAATAGACCAAGATCATTGATCTTGAACTCCTTCATCATTTGGCTCTTGATATATCTGATTCCATTGACATCATTACCTATAATGATGATGTCATCAACATAAACACAAAGGTATATTACCTCTGAATTACTTCTCTTTATGAATAGAGAAGTATCTGCCTTGCTCATAACAAATCCTTGGTCTTGGAGGTATGTAGTTAACCTGTAATTCCATGCCCTAGGTGCCTGCTTCAATGCATATAAAGCCTTTTTTAATTTGAAAACATATGTTAGCAGGTCCTCCTAGCCAGGAGGTTGTGACATATATACCTCCTCTGAGATCCATCCATTCAAGAAAGCATTCTTGACATCCAATTGGTACATATTTCAATTTTTTGATGCAGCCACACTTACCAATACTCTGATTGTTGGCATCTTGGCTACAGGAGAAAATGTCTCTTTATAGTCTATGCCTTGGGTTTGTGCAAAACCCTTGGCTACCAATCTCGCCTTGTACCTATTAATTGTGCCATCAAAATTTTTTTTAAGCTTATAGATCCATCTGGATCCTATTACCTTCATGGAGTCCTTCTTGGGTACTAACTCCCATGTGTCACTCTCCTTAAGTGCTTCAATCTCCTCATCCATAGCTTCTTTCCATTCCGATTTGGTTATGGCTTCTTCATATGATCCTGGTTCTTCATTTAACAAATCTTTGGCAAGATAAACAGAATGTTTAGTAACAAGAGATGTATCATACCCATATCTGATAGGTTTTTTGCTTTCTCTTTGTGATCTTCTGATTGATTGAGTTGAAGATTCAGGTATGTCTTCAAGCTTCTTCATCTTCATTTTGCCCTTGGACTTCCATGCCTTGAACTCTTCAAGGTTGATAGTATCTTCATCATCTGAACTTGAGGCTTCATTCTGAGTAGGTTCCTCCTTTGCAAGATCTGGAAACTCCTCTTCCAAATCATAGGGTAATTTAACCTTCCTGCATTCATTCTCATACCAAGAATCATTTTCATCAAAGAAAACATCTTTGCTTACCATGAATCCCTTATTGGTAGGGTTATAGAACCTGTAACCTTTTTGATTTAGATCATACCCAATAAAGATGCATTTTTCAGCCTTTGGGTCTAGCTTACCTCTTATCTCAGAAGGAATGTGTACATATGCTACACATCCAAATATCCTGCAATGGTCAAGTGAGGGTCTCTTACCATGCCATGCTTCATAGGGTGTCATGCCATCAAGAGACTTAGATGGTAACCTGTTTATGAGGTAAGTGTCAGTAGAAACACTCTCTGCCCATAGATAGTTAGGTAACCTTTTCTCATTCAACATAGATCTAGCTGTCTCAACAATTAACCTATTTCTTCTCTCAGCTACCCCATTCTGTTCAGGAGAATACCTTGTGGTTATTTCTCTTTTGATGCCTCTATCCTGCAAGAAGTTTTGAAACTCATTGGAGAAGTAATCACCTCCTCCATCTGACCTTAGCCTCTTCAAATTCCTTCTTATTTGATTTTCAACTAGTGCAAGATATTTTTTAAAGCAATTAAACACCTCATCCTTGTGCTTCATAAAGTACAATACAGTCCATCTGCTATAATCATCAATAAAAGATACATAGTACCTTGAACCAGAGACTGAGGGGTCTTTTCTTGGTCCCCATACATCTGTGTGGACAAGCTCTAGGTAGTCTTCATGCATGTATCCTTTCCTTGTGAAGGGTAACCTGTGAGACTTCCCAAATTGACAAGCACCACACTTGTAAATCATATGTTGCTTGGATACATTAGGTATTCCAAGCACACATTGATCCCTGCATAATTGCTTCAAGGTTCTTTCACCTATATGCCCTAATCTTTTGTGCCAAATCTCAAGCTCTGAAAGTGTTTGATCTTTATAATTGTATAGTGCAATATTCTTTGTGTCTTCTAACTCAAAAGTGAAAAGTCTACCTGATTTTTCTCCTTTACCAATCCTCTTGAACCCATGCCTTGGATCCTCCACAAATGCTCCATATTGGTTGAATCTAACCTACAAACCTTTCTCCACAATCTTTCCAACACTCATCAAATTTTGGGTAATGGTTGGTACATAGAGTACCCTGCTCAACAAATTCTGATTTCCATCACAAGTCTTAACATTTCCAACTTTAACTACTGAATGCTTGGTGTCATCACCTGTTTGGACTTGATGCTTACCTTTTTGTTCCTCAAGATCAGAGAGTAGTGCTACATTGCCAGCCACATGATTTGAGCACCCTGAGTCAATGTAGAATAGGTGGTCATCATTTGTACCTGATTTTGAAGTCATGTTCATGATCAGAAGGCAGTCATCCTACTCCTCTGTGTAGTTGTTGTAGTCCTTTCTGTATTTGAATCCTCCTTGGTAGTTGTCATTGTAATTATTGTTGTAGTTGTTGTTGTAGTTGTTGTTGTAGCCTTGGTGATGGTTGAATCTACCTCTTGACTGTGAGTATCCACCTCTTTGGTATCCTCTTCCTCTCTGATTTTTGTAATTCTTGAAACACTCATCTGTAGTATGATTTGATAAACCACAAATGTTGCATGGTGAGGAGTTATACGGTCTCCCCCTACCTTGCTTACCTCCTCTGCCCCTTCCTCTTGATGATCTTCCTCTTCCTGCATAGTTGGCTTGGGAGGTAGAGCCTTCATCTTCCACCTTCTTGTTGTTGCCTTTATCTTTAATCTTCTTATCAGTGTATAGGACAGAAGAGTTATTACCTTTGGAAGTATCTCCATTCTTGTTGAGCTTTGCTTCATGTGTAAACAATTGTCCCATGAGAGTTGTTAGATCTGCTATTTGCATGTCCATGTAAAGATCCATGACAGTGGTGAAGCTTTCCCATTTGTCATCAGCCTTGATCCCATTGATCACTTGTCTTACAATCTGCTCTTCTTCAATCTCTTCTCCTATGCTCGCTAACTGATCTGCTACATCTTTAATCTTGGTCACAAATTCTCAAACAGCTTGCTTATGTTGCTTCCTTAATGTTGTGAATTCAATCCATGAGTGATTTTTCCTAGCCCTTGTGTTGGAGGAAAAATATGATGACAAGGTTTCCCAAGTCTCTTGGGATGTCTTAAAATTTCTAATATGTGGTAAAAGAAAATCAGAGATGGACTTGAGTAAATAGGACCTTGCCAATGCATCCTTAGCACACCATGTGTTGAGCTTTTCATGTTCTTCCTTGGTTGGTAATCCTCTTGTTTTGAATGAGGGCAATTCCTCATCTCCTGAGATGTATCCATAGAGAATCCTTCCTTGTAAGTAGGTATTCATCCTTAGAGACCATGCTTGATAGTTGTTCCTCTCCAATTTATCAATAAATGAAGGAAAACCATCTCCCATTTTACCTTAGTTTGCTTTGATACCACTGTTGGGAAAGATGGATGGATGCTCCAAGAGAATGAGTAGGTATTGCTAAACCTGCTTTGTACTAGCCCTCTTTTGCTTCAGACTTGATACGTAGACCTCCTTAGCTTTCCAATGACACCATAAAATGCCCTATGTACTTTGGAAATGATGTGTGCAATGATTGAACCAAAACAGATAACTTTGAAACTCACAAACTCAAGAAAACCTTCTATTTATGTCTTGACACCTGCTGGGTATTTTGCTTAGTATGACCAGCACAGTAGGAGTTGGAAAAATTCCTTTTAGGGGTATCTAACTAGCTTAGTAAGCTAACTATTCCAAGTGGAATGATGTAAAAAGATAAACTATGCTAAGAGAAATCAATTTAGCAAGTTAAGCTATACCCCCGATTTTTTAGGAATATAGCAGCCATTGACTAGTGATCACCGCGATGCAGATTTCTCTGAAATGGCTAAATAGAATCTCTTCAAACTTTAGCAACATGTAGATAACTTCACGTTGAATCCAACAAGCTTTGAATCACAGAATTGGGTGAAGAATTGACCGAGCTATGCACTCCACAAGTTGAGAGACTTTTGAGTGGTATGACAGAGAACTCAGAAATGAACAATGTGAATGTATGTATTAATGAACACTTGTATACAAATCCATTGGCATGAAAATCATTGCCTAATGGTGTAGATAGTTGTGGGCTAGAGTTTAGGCCTCACACACACTCTGAATCACTGATGAGAAGCTCGGGAAATGATGAGTTCTACACGCGACTTTTCCATGTCCATTTTTATAAGGAATGAGTAAAAATTTGAATTCAAATTTAAACTTTTGGCTCCCTATGATCAAGCTCCTATATCCTAGGAGATATTCCTTCAATCAAAGAGCTACCTTTTCCACGAATCCTTTTGCTAGGTGATTACAAAAGATTCCAAGTCAATTTGACTTTTACAAGGAGATAAAGTGGTAATTAACCACTAGCAATGGTTCCTATGCTTCTTCACATATGTAGGATCTTCAAGATATCTTTCAAGCCAAATGTGTAGGCTTGTGATTTACAACAACAGGTAGAATCAGTGATCTTGTGTTGGGCTTCCTGCATCATTAGCTGTTGACAGAGAGTATCTCGTTCTTTGCCCAACTCATCATGCGCTTCCAGTAGATCCGCATATCTTTCTAGAATTGTCTTCATAGTGTTGGATAGAACAGCTTTGAATTTCAGGGTCGATCTCTTGGGGGGAACCCTCCATGGTTGCCTCTAAATTTTCTTTGTTCTGCCTTTGCAAGTGCTTGTTCTCTTCGAGGGCAGTGGCCATGTGCTTTCTAAGTAAGGTCAGGTTGCGACGGCTTTTGACATGTTCTGACTGATAAAGTTCTAGTAGAGCTGTTAGTTTTTTAACTTCATTGGAATCGGATGGCTGGGGAGCTTCCAAAAGGGTCTGGTAAGCGTGCTCAAGTGTAGTATAGCATTGATTTAAGTCAGTATTTTATGCTTCCAAAGCTGCAAGCCTCTTCTGTAGTTGCTCATGATCCGTAGTTATTTGACGATGTCGATCCTCCAAGGTTTGGTATTCTGTCTGTAATTGATGTACACACTGATGTAATGTAGAAAACATGTTATTTACATTTATGAATGTAGGGAAGGTGGAGGATGCAGGGGGAATGGGGAGGGGGAAAGGGATAGTGAATGAAGTGGACACGAGAGGTGATGTGGGTGGAGGGGGTATGGGAGATGGTGGTAGAGAGCGGGGAGGGAGTGGTGTTGTGGTTGGTGATGTTTCCATGGTGTCAAAAGTGTGGTTGAATGTGTAGATGGGGACCGTGGGTGGGGTGGATGTGATGTTCGTGAATATTGTTGTAAATGTGTGTTGGAGCAAGTATATGACAAGCCTAAGTATTGGCTTGAGTCTCACAAAGTCTTAGAAGAAGCTTTAAAAAGAAGACTATGTAAAGTTCACTTGTGAACTACCTCTTGTAACTTTTGAAGAGTTTACTTAATGTAAAAGTAAGAGAATCTTAAGTGGTTGAGTCCACTTGATCAAGAATGGAAAGAGGAGCCACGAATTTGTGATTTGTGGTAGGTAGAGAATCAAATCAATCGTTGATTGATTGAAGACTGATTGAGGGAAGTTAGCCTCCCAAACTCAACTATAAATAGATGGCAGTTTTAGTCGTGGTTAGAGAGACCTATGTGAAGACCTCCAAGAGCTGAGCTTTATGCCATATCAAGGTGTGATTACAAGGCACACATATGTATCAGTAATTCATTGTATTGTACAAGCAATATACTTTCATTTTCATGATTATTTGAGTTATGTTCTTGTGAAGTGTACTACTCACTGCCATTACTCTCAGTTTTCTCAGTCCGCTTGCAGAGATGTTTTCTCTAAGCTTGGTGCATCATTTTCAGTGATTTAACTTGGTAAAGTTAGCTCTATAAGTCTACTATATGCTCTCAAATTTTCATGTCATTTGGATGTTGCAATCTTCAGTTATGTTCATTTGAAGTCAACAGGGTCTGTTCATCTTCACTTCTCTGTCAGGTACCCGACTTTTTGACTCATCTTGTTAGAGCCATTTCTCAGTGGTTACTTATCCAAATTCAGTGATTTAAAGCTTGTTAGATTTAACTTACTGTCTAGTATAACCATACAAATTTTCATAATCATTTGGTTTCTATATTTTGAGTTATGTTGATTTTTTTGCTCACTGGTCTATTTCTATAGCAGCCCGTGAAAATCGGGATGATGTCATCACTTGTTAAAACTCATTCTCAGTGTGTGGTTCATTATTTTTTATGAGATTACTCTTGAACGTTAGCTCTTTAAGTTGACTAGACTTCCCCAAGAGGAATTGAGCTAATTGCTGCTGTGCTCAGAGAATTATGTAAAACACTGGACAGGTGTATGAACAAAGAATAGCAAGTTTTCACCTCTGAGCTAACTCCAACCTATCTGTTTTGATCTATCTTTTTGAGAGTGATCTTCCAAGGTACATAGGGTGTCTAATACATCCATTGGAAAGCTAAAAGGGCCCACCATATACTCCTGGAGTTCATTTGGCTAGTGTAGATCAAGGATTTTGCAACACCTCTTCATCTTCAAGCACATACCTATCCATCTCTTCACGGTGGTATCAGAGCAAGGTTGGACAACATGGCAGAGGGATTTCCTTCATCAATTGACAAATTAGACAGAGGTAACTACTCAGCTTGGTCATTAAGAATGGAAGCCTATCTCCAAGGTAGAAGTTTATATGGTTATGTGGCTGGAGATGAAGTTATGCCAAGTTTCAGGAACAAAAGTCAACCAAAACAAGAAGAGCAAGAAAGATTGAGCACATGGTGCTCCAAGGATGCACTTGCAAGGTCTTATCTCCTCAACTCTATCTCAGATTTTTTGTTGCCTCACATTAGAAGTTGTAAGACATCTCAGGAAGTGTGGGATGCACTTGAAGCTTTCTTTTCTTCAAGTACCAAAGCTAGGAAGCATCAACTATGGCTGGAGTTCACAACTCTCAAGAAGGCTCCCAAACAAAATGTGACTGATTTTGTCACAAAGCTCAAGGACATAGCGGATCAGTTGGGAAGCATTGGAGAGGTAATAGATGAAGAGCAAATTGTAAGGCAGGTCATCAATGGCTTGAAGGCAGATGATAAGTGGGAAGCATTCACCACAGCTATGGATTTGTACATGGACATGCATGTACCTGATTTCAACACACTCATTGGACAACTACTTACTCAAGAGGCAAAGCTTATCAAAAATGGAGAAAGCTCTAAAGGTAATCAATCTTCAGCTTTATACACGGATAAAAGCAAGTCTAAAGATAACAAAGGAAAGGCAAAGAAAGTGGATGATGAAGCAGGTACATATCAAGCTAACTATGCAGGTAGAGGAAGACATGGCAGAGGTAGAGGAAGAGGAGGTAGACAATGCAAGGGGAGATCCCAAGACTCCAACTCATGTTCTATTTGTGGATTAACTAATCATACAACTGAAAATTGCTTTAGGAATTCCAGGAATCAAAGAGGCAGAGGATACAATAGAGGAAGTTATGGCTACTCAAGAGGAAGGTTCAACAACTACCATGGCAACTACAACAACTACAATCATTCAAACTATCAAGGAGGCTACAAAGGAAGGAGAGACTACAATAACTACACAGAAGACTCAAACAAAGAGGATTCATTATTGATCATGAACATGGCTATGCCACAAGGTAAATCTGATGAGCATATTTTCTACATAGATTCAGGTTGTTCAAATCATGTGACAGGAAATGTAGCACTCCTATCAGATTTAGAAGATCCAAGGAATAAGCATGAGGTACAAACAGGAGATGATACAAAACATCCTGTGGAGAAAATAGGCAATGTCAAAGCACCTGATGGAAACATCAACCTACTCAGTAAGGTACTCTATGTCCCTACCATTACAAAGAATTTGATAAGTGTTGGGCAAATAGTAGAGAAAGGGTTGCAAGTCAGGTTCACAAAAGCAGGAGCATTTGTTGAAGATCCAAGTCAAGGATTCAGAAGAATTGCAAAAGGTGAAAAGACAGGTAGATTGTTCACATTTGAATTACAGAACACTAGAAACATTGCTCTCTTTAATTATGGTAGTCAGACACTCACAGAATTGGAAGTATGGCACGAAAGGTTAGCACATATTGGTGAAAGGTCATTAAAGCAAATCTGCAGGGACCAAAGTGCACTTGGACTTCCTAATTTGTCAAAACAACATATGATTTATAAGTGTAGTGCATGTCAATTTGGAAAGTCTCACAGGTTACCATTCATGAAGAAAGGTTATATGCATGGAGATCTCTTGGAGTTGGTTCATACAGATGTATGGGGACCTAGCAAGGAAGCTTCAATATCTGGATCAAGGTATTATGTTTCCTTTATTGATGATTGCAGCAGATGGACTATCCTATTCTTTATGAAACACAAAGATGAAGTTTTTTCATGTTTCAAAAGATATTTGGCTCTTGTGGAGAATCAAACAGGTAAATCACTAAAAAGGCTAAGGTCAGATGGAGGGGGAGAATACTTCTCCCATGATTTTGATTCTTTTCTTCAAGAAAGAGGAATCAAAAGAGAGGTAACTACAAGGTACACTCCTGAGCAAAATGGAGTGGCAGAAAGGAGGAATAGGACAATTGTTGAAGCTGCAAGGTCTATGTTAAATGAAAAGCATTTACCTAATTACTTATGGGCTGAGGCTGTATCTACAACCACTTACTTGATTAACAGGTTGCCTTCAAAATCCCTTGATGGGATGACTCCATATGAGGCTTGGAATGGAAGAAGACCAAGCTTAGATCATTGTAAAATTTTTGTATGTATTGCTTTTGCTCATGTTCCTTCACAGGTTAGAGGCAAGATGGATCCAAAGGCAGAAAGGTGTGTATTTATTGGATATGAAAACAATCAAAAGGGCTACAGGTTATACAACCCTACCAACAAAGGATTCTTGGTAATCAGAGATGTAGTTTTTGATGAGAACAATTCATGGTATGAAGATTCATACAGGAAGGTCAATTTACCATATAATCTTGAAGAAGATTTTCCAAAGCTTGGTAGAGAACAACCGAAGATTGAAGAACAAGACACCTCAGAGGATGATGAAGAATCTCAGATGGAAAAGATCAAAGCATGGAAGTCTAAAGGTAAAGCAAAATTGCAGGAACTTGGACATGAGGCAGAATCATCACATCATGGCCTAAGAAGATCTATGAGGGAAAAGAAAAAACCAGAAAGGTATGGGTTTGACACCTCATTAGTAACTAAACATTCTATCTACATAGCACAAGACATAAACCAAGAGGAGCCATCATCATTTGAAGAGGCCAAAGCAAAAACAGAATGGAAGCATGCAATGAAGGAAGAGATTGAAGCACTTGAGGAAAACAACACTTGGGATTTGGTGCCCAAGACTTCATCCATGAAGGTAATAGGCTCAAGATGGGTCTATAAACTCAAGAAGAATTCTGATGGTTCCATTAACAGGTATAAGGCAAGGCTTGTAGCAAAAGGCTTTGCACAAACTCAGGGAATTGATTATGAGGAGACCTTCTCTCCTGTGGCAAAGATGCCTACTATTAGGGTTTTGCTTAGTATTGCCTCTTCCAAGAATTGGAAGATACTTCAACTAGATAGATGTAAAGAATGCATTCTTGAATGGTTGGATAACAGAAGAGGTATATATGGCACAACCACCTGGTTTTGAGAATCAAGTTTATCCTGATTATGTGTGTAAACTTAACAAAGCATTGTATGGTCTCAAGCAAGCTCCAAGAGCTTGGAATTTCAGGCTTGTTTCATTCTTGCAGGACAAAGGCTTTCAACCAAGCAAGGCAGATCCTTCACTCTTTATTAAAAAGAGTAATTCTGAGGTCATCTACCTATGTGTATATGTAGATGATATTATATTGACAGGAAATGATGCAGATGGTATGAAGAAGATCAAAGATCAGATGAGAGAAGAGTTCAAGATAAGTGATTTGGGTTCACTTACCTACTTCCTAGGTTTGGAAGTTGTCTACAAAGATCATGGTTTGTTTCTCACTCAAAGAAAGTACATTAAGGACATGTTGGCAGAATTCAAGATGCAAGATTGTAAGATTGCAGGTACTCCAATGGAGGTCAATCACAAATTGAGCTCACATGAAGGTGAACTCATAGAGGACATCACATCATATCAAAGTCTAGTGGGTAGTCTCAACTATGCCACATTGACAAGAGTAGATATATGTTACAGTGTGAGTGTGCTAAGTCAATTTATGCACACACCAAGGAAACCACATATGGATGCTGCCAAAAGGATTCTCAAGTATCTCAAAGGAACCATAAATGAAGGACTTTATTATCCTTATGTATCTGATTTAGGTTTGAAGCTATTTTCTGATGCAGATTGGGCTGGCTCCAAGGAAGATAGAAGGAGCACTTCAGGTTATCTTACCTTTGCAGGTTCAAAGCTTATTTCATGGTCATCCAAGAAGCAACCCACAGTTGCTCTCTCTTCTACTGAAGCTGAATATAGAGGTCTTGCCATAGCTACACAAGAAGCTATGTGGATGAAGACATTATTCAAAGATCTTGGATTGGAGATTGGAACTCCAACTATTTTTGGTGACAATATGAGTTCTATTCACTTGGCTGCTAATCCTATTTTTCATGCAAGGACTAAACATATTGAAGTTCATTATCACTATGTACGAGAGAAGGTTCTAAGCAAAGAGATTCAAATATCATATGTATCCACTCATCAACAATGTGCAGATATTCTAACCAAAGCATTGGATGGTACAAAGCTTTGCAAATTCAAGGCTATGATTGGTTTGCAGGTAATCTTGGAAGATTGAAGACCTCAAGCATACTTGGCTTGAGGGGGAGCTGTTGGAGCAAGTCTATGACAAGCCTAAGTATTGACTTGAGTCTCACAAAGTCTTAGAAGAATCTTTAAAAAGAAGACTATGTAAAGTTCACTTGTGAACTACCTCTTGTAACTTTTGAAGAGTTTACTTAATGTAAAAGTAAGAGAATCTTAAGTGGTTGAGTCCACTTGATCAAGAATGGAAAGAGGAGCCACGAATTCGTGATTTGTGGTAGGTAGAGAATCAAATCAATCATTGATTGATTGAAGAGTGATTGAGGGAAGTTAGCCTCCCAAACTCAACTATAAATAGATGGCAGTTTTAGTCATGGTTAGAGAGACCTATGTGAAGACCTCCAAGAGCTGAGCTTTATGCCATATCAAGGTGTGATTACAAGGCACACATATGTATCAGTAAGTCATTGTATTGTACAAGCAATATACTTTCATTTTCATGATTATTTGAGTTCATCTTTCCATGTTCTTGTGAAGTGTACTACTCACTGCCATTACTCTCAGTTTTCTCAGTCAGCTTGCAGAGATGTTTTGTCTGAGCTTGGTGCATCATTTTCAGTGATTTAACTTGGTAAAGTTAGCTCTATAAGTCTACTATATTCTCACAAATTTTCATGTCATTTGGATGTTGCAATCTTCAGTTATGTTCATTTGAAGTCAACAGGGTCTGTTCATCTTCACTTCTCTGTCAGGTACCCGACTTTTTCATGCATTTTGTCAGAGCCATTTCTCAGTGGTTACTTATCCAAATGCAGTGATTTAAAGCTTGTTAAATTCAGCTTACTGTCTAGTATAACCATACAAATTTTCATAATCATTGGATTTCTACATTTTGAGTTATGCTGATTTTTCTGCTCACTGGTCTATTTCTATAGCAGCCCATGAAAATCGGGATGATGTCATCACTTGTTAAAACTCATTCTCAGTGTGTGGTTCATTATTTTTTATGAGATTACTCTTGAAAGTTAGCTCGTTAAGTTGCCTAGACTTCCCCAAGAGGAATTGAGCTAATTGCTGCTGTGCTCAGAGAATTATGTAAAACACTGGACAGGTGTATGAACCAAGAATAGCAAGTTTTCACCTCTGAGCTAACTCCAACCTATCTGTTTTGATCTATCTTTTTGAGAGTGATCTTCCAAGGTACATAGGGTGTCTAATACATCCATTGGAAAGCTAAAAGGGCCCACCATATACTCCTGGAGTTCATTTGGCTGGTGTAGATCAAGGATTTTGCAACACCTCTTCATCTTCAAGCACATACCTATCCATCTCTTCACAATGTGGGCA
Source organism: Ceratopteris richardii (assembly GCA_020310875.1). Classification (NCBI taxonomy): domain Eukaryota; kingdom Viridiplantae; phylum Streptophyta; class Polypodiopsida; order Polypodiales; family Pteridaceae; genus Ceratopteris; species Ceratopteris richardii. Next base: position 44,972,586 of record CM035412.1, on the reverse strand, counting down.
TTGTGATCCCTCCAAATTGGGTGCCTGGTGAGATAGGAATCCCCATAACATATGTGGTGAGTGTTGAAGTTGGGGTGGTAGTGTCGTATGGTGAAGTGAAGTGTGTAGTGATAGGTGGTGAGGGTGGTGATGGTGGTGCCTCTGTCTGTGTAGTGTCTCCTGGTGCTGATACATTCATGTGAATCTACTTGCTGGAGCGCATGGGATGGGTAGGCACCCGTTTCTCAAAGTGATGAATATAAGCCATAGCTGAATGAATGGCTTCATCCAAGCCCACCGCATCCGCATGCAAGTTCATGGATTCAATAAACATTTCATCCATGCCTTCCTCTCCTAACATTTGGCTCACTAGCACCTTTCCTGTTTCGAGCGACAGTTTGTGCTGTTCCTGGACTCGCTTCATGGTTTCATACAATCTTCTTATTTGTGCCGAATATGCTGGGACACTCACCAGTTCTGAAGTTTCTTCGTATTCTTGATCATGTTCCTCGTCTGCTTCCTCTTCAGTCTCTTCCTCATCTTCCTCTACTTCTACTACTTCCGGTTGGGTTGGGGCTGAGGTTGTTGTAGTAGGTTGTGGTCCTTGGGTCTGCTCTGCCTCCGTCTCGAGGTTAGATTCATTGATCAACCTAGCGATTTCTTCATCAGTGAGATCATTTAGGGTAGCCCTGTGGAAACTCCAGGTCAGAAGGGATTGGAGGGAAAACTAGATTGGGTCCTTGTGCACTCTGTCTAGGTAAGCGAATTGTAAACGGATGGACACGTCGCGTTTGTGGAGGGGTCACCTCTGGTGTGGTGATGGCTCCCCTTGCTTGGGCACACGGTAATTGGACTGTACCTCTCATTTTCTTCGATGGAGGACCCATTGTGGATAGTGTGCTTCATCCTGCCGGGAATCATTGTTTCTTTCTCACTGGGAATATGCATACCTTGCATGTTCAATACTTCCCGCACTAGGTTGAGGGTGAGTTTGAATCTTTTGAGCTCGTGTCCTGGCGTTAGTGAGGGTAGCACGAAAGTACTATCGCCTCCCTTGGCCCTGCTAGGGGTGATGGTACTAATAAGGTAGGAGCAGCGTACGAAAACTGGCTTAGGTAAATGTGCCCAGAAATAGCTATCCAAGCCCGCTTTGGTCCATACCGATCGCATTACTTCTGCATTTTGGTATTGCTCAAATTCACGGGTGAAGAAATGGTGGCGTCCCCATTTGCCATTAAACTCCATTTCTGCCTCCCAAAAGTAGGTGCCGTCTCCCAATGGTCCTGCGACATCACTGAACCAATGTGCATGTTTGCCCACTTGAGAAGTGTGTCCCTGCAGAGGGTCCTGAATGGGAAGTACATGCATAGCTCTAAGTTCTTGAGGCCTCTCGGTGATTTGGGGTTCGAGGAGGAGGGTTTCAATGTCCACTATCTGGGCGTTGGACCCTGCCTGGGAACTGGTGCCTCCTGCTTCTACCATGTTACTGCTTGCTTGCTCGTTCTGTGAGAATATAGAATCATGCGTTAACATTGTAATGGACAAGATAGAACAATTTTTGACCCCATTACAACATTAACATGAGGTGAGTGATGGGTTAGTGGGTCAGTGAGTACTCGATGATTGTGTGTGTTGTTAGTGAACAAGTAGTCCTATGAGCTAAGTGAAAAGATGTAGTGTGAGAATGATGTAGTTAGTAGGTGGAAATGAATTTACAAATGGGGTCTGGGGGTTTATTACAAGCTTTGGGCTACCAAATATAGTGGATGGCTTTCGGTTTTGGTTTTGTGGAGACTCTGGAGGGCTTTATGAGAGTGTCTGCTTGGAAATGAGGCTTTTTAGGGACCAATTTACAAGTGAGTCTGCTCGTGCTCGTGGGCAAACATGTGTTTGTGTGTATCGAATAAGAGTGGGTATCAGCTATTCGAGTGAGTGAACCACGTTGTACATGGTGTGATCTGTGTGTAGCTATTTGAGCCCGCAAGCAAGCCTTAGGCACCCAAATTTGTCTTGATTGTGGGTCAGCCTTTATCGACTTCTTGGGTACCCAGATAGACTTCACTTTAGTGGAAGACTTTTTGAAAGACTTCTAATTAGTGTCCTATTGTTGCCCACTAATATGAAGCTGAGCCACTGATTGTGAGTGGACCGCAATAGGTTGGTTGCCTTTCCGCACCCACACTTGTTTTGATGGTTGAGACACCGTGCTTCGTATTTTCTTTTGGTTTCGAGCATAAGTCGTCTGCTTCTTCTGCATTTGAGCCGCCTTTGGTTGTTGCATTGCTGTGGCTTTTGGAAAAGAAGGGAGTTCCGTCATATCCTTGACTTCTTTGTTAAGATAATCATCCCTCTGCATCACATAGTTTTGGACAAGAATATTATGGTCATCTTCATGTGTACTCTTGGAAGGACCAGGAGTTTGTGCCTTTCCTAGTTCCTTGAATGCTTCATTCTCTAATTCAAGTGTAATGCAGTTTTGCTTTACCCAGACCTGAAGAAGTCCACTTCTTAGGTTTAGGTTGACTACGTGATCATAGATCCAGTCTTGACCCAAGACAAGAGGTTCAGTGAGATCCTCATCTTGACACACTAGTACTTAAACTGTCATTAAAACATCTTGAATGTAGAGGGGAAGTTCCACCTCGCCCATGCAAGGGGTTTCCACACCTCCCAATCCTATGAGATATGCTTCCACAGGATTCACATTTAAGTTCAATTCTCAACATAAGAAAGTTTAAGAGCACTAGTGGCTGCACCTGAGTCAATCAAGGCTCTTACAGTCCTTGCACTCGTTCCTTGTCGTATCTCTAAGGTCGCAAAAGGACGTCGGTCAATTATTCTATGAGAGCTAATACCTCACACATAGTCATGTGATATCCTTGAGCTGCATAGGCATCTGTCCTAGGCTGATCTCTACCCTATCTTCTCAACTTCATTCTTCGGATGTGTTCCAATGCTTCTGCCTCTGCCTCTTCTCGAATTCTCTTTTCCTCTTCTTTATGTTTCTTTGCAGTACTGAGTCGATTTAACATCTCCTCTGTGAGGGGTTCCTGGTATAATTTGAATCTGCATCCCCTAATATAACTAGGAAGAACATCACCTTCCAATGTAGCTAATTGAACTGCTCCACTTATGGAGATCCTATTGATAATCATGGGTCCATAGCCTCTCTTCTCTAGTTTCCGTGCATGTTGCTTCAAGGTGTAGACTAGGACTAGGTCTCTTGCCTTCAAACCCTTATCTTTCACATGTGCATCAAAATATGCCTTTTGTCTTTTCTTAGCCGCGTATATTCTTGCTGCAGCTCTTAACCTTGTTTCACCTAATCATTCCAGGTCAAATATTCTAGATGAGAGCTCATGTCCTGTCCACTCGTGCTCCTGTGCTACTCTCAATGTTGGTATCAAGAAGTCCAATGGCAGCACTACATTTTGGTCAAATACCATCTGAAAGGGTGTTGCTTGGAGTACTGTTTTATAGGCAACTCTATATGCCCAAACAACATGGTGTAGTTGTTTGTCCCAATCAGAGCGTTTATTATTCACTAATTTGGTGAGCACATTGCATAGAATCTTATTTGTGCCTTCGGCTTGCCCGTTAGCTTGTGGGTGATAAGGGGGCAGACTTCTTGTGTATAACCAAGAATTCTTGGAGTAGATTTTCAATAAATTCATTCAAGAAGTGAGTGCCTCTATCACTTACTAGCTCGATAGGTAGCCCGTATCTAGTGAACACATTCTCAAATAAGAACTTAGCTGTCATTTGAGCATCGTTCTTTGTTGTGACTTTCACTTCTACCCACTTGGTTAAATAGTTTGTGGCCACAATGATATATTCAGCATGTGAACCCTTAGCTGGGGGATTAATAGGTCCTACAAAGTCTATTCCCCACTTAGAGAATGCACGTCCACCCATCATAGGTTTCAATGGCATCTCATCCTTACGTATAGGATACTAGGTTCAATGACAAACATCGCACCTCTTCACATAGGTATGTGCATCCATGTGAAGTGTTGGCCACCAAAGACCTGCAAATAGTACAGCCTTGATCACCCAATCTGGTCCAAAATGTCCTCCTGCTACACCCTCGTGAGCAGTTTCCAATATCTTGAGGTATTCGCTCAAATGGACACATAATCTGAGGTAACCATCTTTACCACGCTTGTGTAGATTATCACCAATGAGTGAGTAATCTAGGGCTTCTTGTTCTAAACTTCTTTTCCTAGCCAAAGTCATGTCTTGAGGGAATGTTTTCGTCCTCAGGAAAGCTACTAATGGTTCACTCCAATCTGGTATTAGAGACACTTGGTACAGTGTAGCATGCTCCACAGGTGGTCTAATACGACAGACTGGGCATTCCTTACACATCTTGTGGACATTTGCTTCCATGGTTGGCCAATGCATTCCAACTCTCCTTAATGTATGTAAGGTTCTTTGCTTTGAGTAGTGTTGCTCTAATGCACCTACATGTGCTAACTCCAACCATTTAGCATACTCATCCTCTTCCACGCAACAAGCCAATATTCCTTGATCTGTCTGTTTGTACATACTTCCTACCATGATATGGTACTTCTGGGCTTTTACTACCTCCCTATCCTGAGTGTTTATGACTGGGTGGTTAGGCCCGTATGTCAATAATGGCACTAATGGCTTAGCCCACTGAGGTACAACTTCCAAATTAAACAAGTATGCATCAGGAAGATCATCTGATACTCCTTGTGGGGCCTCTCCAGATGTGAGCCTAGAGAGATGGTCTGCTCTCAAGTGAGTCTTCCCTTTCCTCACCACCATCTCAAAGTCGTATTCCATTAGCAAGACAAACCATCTTACTAATCTACCTATATTGCATGGCTTGTTTACGAGATATAACAATGCTTGATGGTCAATAAAAAATTTAAACTTATTTGCAAGCAAATAGTGTCTAAACTTTTTAACCGCATACACCATGCCTAATCCTTCTCGTTCAGTGGTGGTATAGTTTCGTTCAGCTGCATTCAATTGTCTATTAGCATAGGCAATTGGAAGATCCATATTACCTTCGCCAGTAGGTTGTGCTAGCACACATCCAATGGCATAATTGGATGCATCCACGTGAACATCAAAGGGCTTATTCCAATCTGGTGTGGTCAAGATTGGTGCGAAACATAATCGCCATTCAAGCTCATTGAAGGAGTTCTCGCACTCATCTGTCCACTCAAAATTAGTCAAAAGTCCATATAGAGGCTTTGCTATGCTGGCATACATGTGTATAAACCGTCGGTAATAACCACAATGCCCCATGAAAGCTTGTACTTCCTTGACATTCTTTAGCCTAGGTAGCTCTGCAATAGGTCTAACTTTTTCCTCTTCCGTAGATATGCCATTCTTTGACACTATCTCCTAGAATCTTGCCTTGCCCGACCATGAAAACACACTTTTTTGGGTTCAGGCAGACCATGATAACACACTTGACATTCTTTGGCCTAGGTAACCACAATGCCCCTGTCACGAGGAAGGAGATAAGGAAGAGAGCTCACACACACACTCTTCCTCTCAAGGAGAAGCACACACACAAATTGAGACAAGGAAGAATCATCTTCTTCTTCTTCTTCTATTACATAAAAGGAATGTACAAGAATGACCTAAAAACAAGAATACAACAAGTGCAATATATAAAGACCAGTACATAAGAAAAAACCTAATGTCTGCGAATGAGTGAGTTGGCAAGAAACAAATGTGTCATAACTCTCGGTAGATAAATCTAATAAAGCTCAATGAAGTATCCCTGACATATACCGGCATGAACACTATACATGTCAGAGAAACGAAAAACTGGGTCCCTGGATCATCACATGTTGAGCTTGATATCTCAACACTCCCCCTCAATCTCAATGTCATATCCAGTAATCCAAGCATCTTCCGAAACTTCTTCAACTTCTCAGCTCCAAGTGCTTTGGTGAAAATATCAGCAACCTGCTCATCGGTTCTCACATAAACAAGATCAATATCACCTGCTAATACTTTCTCTTTGATGAAGTGATAATGTACCTCGATATGCTTTGTTCTAGCATGGAAAACAGGGTTCCGTGCTAACTGTATGCTGCTAAGATTATCACAATAGATAGTGATAGGCTTTTGCACTTCCACACATAAATTTGCAAGTAACATCTCCAGCCATGATGCCTCACATGCTTCCATTGCAGCACCTCTATACTCAGCCTCTGTACTCGACAAAGCAACAGTGGGTTGCTTCTTACTGCTCCATGTAATAGCTGCACCTCCAAGTGAGAAAAGAAAGCCACTAGTAGATCTTCTATCAGGAGTACTACCAGCCCAATCTGCATCGGTGTATCCATGAACCTGCAAATCTACACTAGCTTCATAAAACAATGCATAATCCAAAGTAGCACTCACATAACGTAGAGTGTGCCTCAGAGCATCCAAATGTGGCTTCCTGGGAACTTGCATAAACTGACTTTCAAGTCCAACAGTGTAGCTTAAATCAGGCCTTGTAATTGTAAGATATATAAGACTTCCCACAATTTTCCAGTACATAGTAGCATTTTCCAATGCTTCACCTGATGTAGTATCCAATTTCAAATTCTGATCTAAAGGCATAGAAATTGGCTTACAATCAGCCATACCATACTTTTGCAGCATATTCAAGGCATATTGCCTTTGCGACATCCATATACCTGTTTCTATACGTATAAACTCAATGCCCAAGAAATAGTGCAGCACACCAAGTTCTTTCATGTTGAATTCCTGCATAAGAAGTTTCTTTACCTCTTTGATGCTTTCTTCATTATCACCACCTACAATCAGGTCATCAACATAAATAGCCACAATAGCGATGCCATCGTCAGCCTTCCTTGCATATAGTGAGTGATCTGCATCACACATAGAAAACCCAATGCTGGTTAAGTAATCAGCAATCCTTGCATGCCATGCACGCGGAGCCTGCTTCAGCCCATACAAAGCCTTTTGCAACCTGCAAACATATTCTGGATGCTTTGAATCTTCATATCCTTGTGGCTGGTCCATATATACTTCTTCCTGTAACTCACCATGTAGGAAAGCACTCTTCACATCCATCTGATGCAAAGTCCATCCTTTTGTTGTAGCTAATGCAACAAGTGTCCTAACAGTAGACATTTTAGCTACAGGGATGAATGTTTCCTCATAATCAATGCCATATGTATGTGCATATCCTTTAGCTACCAATCGTGCTTTATACCTGCTTATGCTACCATTAGCATTATGCTTTACCTTGTAAACCCATTTATAGCCTATGGGTTTCTTTCCTTGCGGCAATGGAACCAGCTTCCATGTATCATTTCCATAAAGTGCAGCCATCTCCTCATCCATAGCTTTTTCCCAATCTGCATTACCAATTGCATCTTCAAAACAAGAAGGTTCAGCATCTTGTATTACCTTTGTCATATAGGCACAATGGCGAGCCATGTAACTATCATATGTCAATCGTTGCACTGAATTACGCATCCTCCCAAATCTTATTGGTCTTGGGTCACTTCTCCTTGTATCATCTGCATGTGCCCTTCTTACTCCTAGAGTCTTCACAGAGGGCAATCCAAGTTCCTCATCAAGACTCTTTTCAAAACCGCTTGAATCTCCATCAACGTCTTCAAAACCTGCACATGTTTTATGACTAGCAGAAAGCTTTTCTTTACCTTTCTTGGATGTATTTGATGAATTTGCTGGACTGAAATTCCCACGTAATCTTCCACTCCATGGATTTGAGTTGGAGCTATTGCTTGGTGATGCATCTGGTCCACTCAAAACCTGAGATTCTGCACTTGATTTTTCAGCATTTTCTTTGTCATTTGGTTCAAGACTCAGTCCTTCTTTGGCATCTGCATAGAAGCTTGACATTTCATCAAATACCACATCTCTGCTCACCTTTACCTGTCGTGTGAGTGGGTTATAACATTTATATCCCTTTTGCTCAAGGGAGTATCCAATGAAGACACACTTTTTTGCTTTTGGATCAAGCTTCGTCCTCAATTCATCTGGGACATGTACATATGCAATACAGCCAAAAACTTTCAGATGTGATAAGTTTTTCTTTTTACCTGTAAACTTCTCTTTAGGTGTAACTTGATGTACAGTAGCAGTCGAAGTTCTATTCATGATGTATACAGCAGTATGCACAGCTTCTGCCCAATAATAATGAGGCATATTCTTCTCAGCCATTAAGGCTCTTGCTATTTCTGCAATATGTCTGTTTTTGCATTCAGCAACACCATTCTGTTGTGGTGTGTACCTGCATGAAAACTGACACCGAATTCCATGATTTTTTAGAAAACTGCTAAACTCATTTGACATGTATTCACCTCCTCCATCAAATCTTAATGTCTGAATGTACTTCCCTGTCTGCTTTTCCACCATAACTTTAAAATTCTGGAAGTGAGTAAACACCTCGCTCTTCTCTTTCATGAAATATACCCATACTTTGCGTGTATGGTCATCAATGAAAATAACATAAAACCTGCAACCACCCATAGATGTGGTCTTTGCTGGACCCCAAACATCTGTATGTACTACTTCTAGTACATTCTCACTAACATGCTTGTCATGTGGAAATGATGCTCTTGACTGTTTACCAAATTGACATGCTGCGCATACCTTTTGCATTTCTGCAACTTTGAAATTTGGTAGTCCATGGACAATCTCCTTTGACTGCATCAGTTTCAGCCTTTGCAAGTTTGCATGTCCAATCCGTTTGTGCCATATCTCTATATCTGCAATAACTCCTGCACCTTTTGCAAACATGGTTGCATTCATTTCAGGAATCTTCACATTTAAGGTGAACATCCTACCCACTTTGTTTCCTTTGGCAACCAATCGTCCATCCTGCTTGTACTCTTCTACATATAATCCATCAGCATTGAACCTGACTTGTAATCCCTGGTCAACCATTTGTCCAACAGAAACCAGATTCTTTGTTATATTTCGAACATGCAGCACATCAGCAAGATGTTTTACCTTTCCATCCTCCATAGACAATGCTATGTTTCCTGTATGCTCAATAGGATGCGATGTATCATCACCTGTTTCAACATATCCAGGAACTGGCATTTTCGGCAAACTACTAAACCATTCTGCATGACTGGTCATGTGATTTGAAGCACCTGAATCAACATACATTATCATTCGATTTTGAAACACCAGCAGACATCGTATTCATTATGTGATGTTGAACCATAAACAACTTCTCAGAATCATCTGCACTTGTGGATGCATAGTTGTTTTGCTGCCTTCTGTTATTTTGATTCTTCAACCTGCAATCACGTTCAAAGTGTCCAAGTTTACCACAATTCCAGCATCCTTTACTATCATTACCTGAATCATTTCTTTGGAAATTTCTGCGACCCCTTTGACTCCCCCTGCCTCGAAACTGTCCTCTTCCTCTTGCATGATTCTGTTGTTGACCTTGGTCTTGGTTATTGTTTCCTCTTCCACTTCCAAAACCTCTACCTCTGCCTCTTCCTCTGCCAGAGTAGAATACCTGCTTAGAACTGGGCTTTCCTTGGGAGTTTGCCTCAACAAGATTCTTTTCTTCAATAATCAGCATAGATACCAAATCAGCAAAATTCGGAATATTTTCCCTCGTCTGTATAGAAGTTCTGACCTGCTTATATGCAGCTCCTAAACCACGAAGGCACACTTCCACCTTATCATCATCATCTACATTCACACCAATAGATGCAAGTGACTCACATATGCTTTTGATTTTCAGAGTGTAGTCACTTACCGACATGCTCTTTTTCTCCAATGTATGCAGCTCGTTCTTGAGTTGCAATTTCCGTGCCTTTGTATTGGTCTCGTACAAAGTGACCAAACTGTTCCAAGCCTCTTTTGGAGTCTTGGCATCCTGTATGTGTCCAATCATGCTATCCTGTATGCTAACAGATAGCCAATACATTACCTTTCGTGCTCCTTGATTCCATTCCTCATATGTTCTTAACTGTTCTGTAGTCCGATTCCTTTTTGGTAACTGCGGACCATTTTCATTCTCTCCTTCGATGTACTTCCAGTAGCCTTTTCCCATCAGGAAATTCGTCATTCTCAATCTCCAAGCATGGAAGTTGTTCTTGTCGAGCTTATCGCTCATAAGCTGACTCATTCCATCTTCATTTGCCATTTTTGCAACAATTCACAACACTGCAACACACTACCAACAGCACTTCTGCTTGAACACTGTCGCACTATGACGTGACAGTTCGATCTCAGAAAAACACAGTTTTCGTGTATCAATAGTACACGGAATCGCTTGAAATTCTGGATTTGGAATATATGAGTGTCGCCGAACACAAGGCAAGGTGCAGTTTCTGAAACTGACCTGGTTTTTCTGTGGCTCTCACCTTGCGGGCTCGAAACGGAGGTCGAGATGGCTCCGAAACTTCGATCTGATAAAAACTAGTGACCCTAAAGGGATAACTCTCGAAAATATTTTGAGGTCTTCTACCTTCATGCCCATTTTCATAGCAAACGGAGGCCATTTGTGAAATCACGTTTTCTCCACGCCTTGCCGCATAGTCTTCACCGTCGCCTTCTCCACGAGCTCTCTACAGCCACGCTGGCTCTAATACCATGTCACGAGGAAGGATATCAGGAAGAGAGCTCACACACACACTCTCACTCTCAAGGAGAAGCACACACACAAATTGAGACAAGGAAGAATCATCTTCTTCTTCTTCTTCTTCTATTACATAAAAGGAATGTACAAGAATGACCTAAAAACAAGAATACAAGTGCAATATATAAAGACCAGTACATAAGAAAAAACCTAATGTCCGCAAATGAGTGAGCTGGCAAGAAACAAATGTGCCATCACTCTCGGTAGATAAATCTAATAAATCTCAATGAAGTATCCCTGACATATACCGGCGTGACCACTATACATGTCAGGGAAATGAAAAACTGGTACGTGTCATCCTGGATCATCACAGGTTGAGCTTGATATCTCAACAGCCCCATGAAAGCTTGTACTTCCTTGACATTCTTTGGCCTAGGTAGCTATGCAATAGCTCTAACTTTTTCCTCGTCCGTAGATATGCCATTCTTTGACACTGTGTCCTAGAATCTTGCCCTGCCTGACCATGAAAACACACTTTTTTGGGTTCAGGCAGACTTGATATTCTCTACATTTGTCAAAGATTTGCCTGAGTTCACGTATATGTGTTTGTCTAATGTTGGAATGAGCACAAAGATAATCAACATAGACCTCTAAATTCTTCCTCAGGAATTCTTTAAATACATGACACATCAGTCTCTGAAATGTAGCGGGTGCATTGGTGAGTCCAAATGGCATTACCCAAAAAGCAAATATGCCCCACTCTGTGGCAAAAGCCGTCTTATGCTAATCTTCTGGAGCAATGGCTACCTGATTGTAGCCAAAAATTCCATTAAGGAAGCTATACACTTCTTTGCCTGCTACTCTTTCTGATAGATGCTCAGTGATCGGAAGAGGATAGTTATCTCGAATTGTGGCTGCGTTAACTTTCTTCAAATTAATGCACACACATAACTTTCCATTCTTTTTGGGCACAACTACAATGGGGGATACCCACTCAGTGTGCTCAATTTCATAGATGAATCCAGCTTCAACCAAGTGCTCTACCTCTTCCTTGATCTTAGCAGCATAATTATCATTGTATGTGTATGGCTTTTGCTTAGAGGGTTTGGCATCTAAGGTCATGGGGATAGTGTGTGAGCATATGTTAGGGTCTACACCCTTCAAATCCTTATAGATCCAAGCGAATACATCTCTGTATTCTCTTAGCAAGGCTATTAACTCATGCTCTCCTTCCTTCGTCAGGTCATGTCCTATGTAAGTGCATCTCTCCTCTCCTTCTTCTATGGCTACGACTATTTTCTTGGTGGTTTCTTTGTTATCATAGCCCTCCCCTGATTGTGCCTCACGCTTAGGCATTCTTATCATAACTCTCCTATCATCTATCTCATACTTTTTGAAATTCTCGGGGACCTCAAACAAAGATTCTTCCTCTTCTTGTGTGACTTCTCTCTTCTTTCTTTTCTTTCCTTCATTCTTAGTGGTTACTTGTGTAGTTAATCTTACATCATTTGTAAGCTCTTCATGTCTCTGAGGGTGAACTTCTACTTCATAAAAGTATTCTTCATCTGATGCAAAAGGTGGGTCCATAATGATTGACTCTAGATTGGAGTCACTTGCATCCTCGAATGCATTAGTGCTAGGTTCACATTCCTCCAGAACCGCATCTCCCATGATTGTCTCTATCGAGAAGACCGAAATGTCATAGCCATCCTCATCACAGTGGGGTGTCCATTGTTCTTCATTGATGGCTACATCCATTGTTGCTAAAATTTCCGCCCAACCATGAGGTTCAAATTCTTCATCAGTAAATACTACAGGTGCATAGGCTGGGTCTTGAATTGATCTATGTGTTTCCTTCGCACCTACCTCTCTGGCTTTTTCTCTCTTCTCCTCTTGTACTGCCACTTTGCACATCCATAAGTGGGTGTCTTCATGCATCCATGAGGATCCTGATCCTATGGAAGGCACTGACTCTATATCATCCTTGGCTCTATGGATGGGGTTCCATTGGATGGGAGGGACATCTCTATGAGAGTAATCCTTGAGATTAACTTTGGTCGTGACACCTAAGTGTTGCAAATACAAGGAATTGGTGCCCCAATCATGTACCACTTGCAACTGCCGCATAAATGGTCTTCCCAAAATCATCTCATAGGCTGGGTTCTTGCTAAAGTCACATATAGCAAAAGTATGCTCGAACTCAACACCACATGTAGTGAGAGTTATTCCTTCTAGCAATCCTAAGGGTCTCTCAATGTGTCCATAGGCCATCTGCAATTTCATTCTCATGGGTCTGAGTGTTGGCTTGCCCAACGCTTCCATAGGGAAGTGGTAGCAATTGCAACTCTTGCACCTGAGTCCAGAATTGCCTTCGTTGTATACCCCTGATGGGTAATGGGAAGGTAGGTGTTTCCTTCTTCTCCTTCACTCATGTCTCTTATCTTGTCCAAGGGTATTTCGGGGACTATTCTATGAGATCCATGGGCCTGTGAAATGGGGCAATTCCTGTAAGGAATTAGACTCAAAGTCTAATCTCTCATGAGACTGGGTACTCTCCTGCTCCTCATAAATAGAAGGAATGTCCTGTGGGAATTGATCATGCGCATCATCCACAAGTTCAATGGGTGGAGGGACTTCACTTTCTTTGTCCCATTTCTCTTCTTGAATTTCTCGCAGGAACTCTGGTGTGTACCGATTCATAGAAGAAGAGGTGTCTGGTTCCGTGGAATTAGGCACATAAGCTTCCTGGGGGGGAATGCTTATTCTTTTACTTGCCTCATCCCTCCCTTGAGAGTTTTCTTCCTTGGCAGATCTTGCAATTATGCTCTCTAACTTCTCTAATAGTCCATCCAAGTGCAATTGTGCCTTAGCTGAGCAGGAGTAGTTGAAGAGGCGACTGGCTTCAAACATGGTCTGAGCCAATGCTACCATTTTCGTGCAAAGCTTGGTTCTTTCTATCTCTAGGTCAGCTCTAGGGTAGCACTTGTCATGTTCCATCACATTTGGCCCTTCTTGGATTCTGGCCTGATATGCCTTAAGCATCATATCTATGTCTTCAAAAGTGGGATCAGCTAAGACTGATCCTACTCTAGGGGGTGGTGGAATTGTATGAGGTGGGTTGAGAGATGGTGGATTAGATGGTGATAGGGATGATGGTGGTGGTGGTATGTGAGAGTTTGTTTGAGAGGTGAGCTCAACAATTTTCACCTTTGTTTCTCTTATGCTTTCTTCCAATTCACTCATCTTCTTAGACCATTGTCTTTTCATTCTCTCTCGGCTATCTTTCCATACTCTCATCCGTTTCTTAGCTATGCTCTCAGTTTCACTAACCTCGGCACTCCTTTCTTGGACTGGACCTTGGTTCTGCTGCAAAGCCTGAGCTCTAGTGACTACCTGTATTGGTGCAATGGAAGTCACACTTCCTGTAGAGTCTACTACTAACCCAATAACATTAATAGGAGTAATTTTTGGCATATTATTGGGATTCTTTGGGCAATCTCATAAGAGATGCTCCTTTCCGCAATCTTGACAAAAGCCCTGGATTGTTACTGACTGAGGTTGTGTAGGGGCAGTCAGTGGGCAGTCACGAATGGGGTGATCTTCCTGACATCTGTAGCATGGCCCTCTAGGGAATGAGGGTCTTACTTGCCTAGGTTGAGGTCTAGGGTTGGGATTTGTGTACATGATATGTTTGCATTCATTCTCGTCCTAATGGGTGGGCAAAGCTTACCTCAGGTCTATCTCTATTCCTGTCTCTTTGAGCTCCATGAGCTTGGGATGTTCCAGCTCCTTGGTGGCCAAAAGAGACATTAGATCTTGGTTGGGGAAAAATGAAGTCACCCTTCCAAGTGTAGGCATGTCTACCATGTTCTGAGACCACAAAGATCCTCTTTGAAGTATTGTCTAAATAGGTCACTTTTCCTGGGCTATCAGGATCTTTGAGTTCATAGATCGTGATCGTTCCTACCTCATTCGGTTGATCAGGCTTATACCTCCAAAAGGCTTCATCGGTCTCTCGATTTAAGAGCAGATCTATGCTCTTATTGTCCTGGGGAATCCACTCTGGCATGATAATTCTAGTAAGAACTGATTTGCCTCGAGGTGTTCTCTCCACCTACGTTCCCTTGCTCCAGGTCTCCTATGTTTGTTTCTGGGATCACATTACCAAATTCATTTGTCCTATCTGGGTGGCTGGTGACTATGTATATGGTTCCTTCTTTGTCCAGGTATGCTCCATTTTCAAACTTGACAGCTGGATGTTCAATTCCAATGGGTTGGTCAGCGTTTTTAATTTGGACCACAGATCTCCCTAGGCCGTCCTCATAGATGCAAGCACCTAATCGGTTGGTCCTAAGGTATTCGAGTTGTGTCTTGTAAGGACCTTCAACCCTTTGTAAGTATGGCACACCTGAACCTCCTGTGGGTCTCTCCATACCTTGAGACATCTCTGACTCACTAGTCTCAGAGCTAGGGTAGTGTGAATAGTGGCTCAACTGCTGGGCCCAAGACCTAGCAGTATGATTGACACTAGCCTCTAAAGACCTAAGACTCTGTCTATCTCTTCCTAGGTGTCGTCATGATCTAAGGTTCATATGCCTAATTGAATAGCCCCAATTTTCCCAAGTACAATCTTGTTGCTGAGTTCTTTTGTATTAATCACTTGTTCTTTTTTAATTTTTTTTCTTGGAATGTCACTTCTTGTCCAATCAATTTTTGTCGCAAGGAACACTTAAGTTTTATTGTACTTTGAGTTTGGTCGCTCGATTTAAATTCTTTTCCCTTAGGTTGTTTTGCAAATGTAATCTCTTGGTACTTGCACTTGAGTGATTAGAGTTCTTGGACTTGGTCGTGCTTAACGTATCCTTAATTGATCAAAACCTCTATCCGTACTTAGCCTAAGCTAGGGATTGACAGAGGGTGTTGAGAATTTCCAACCTTTAGTTTCAATCCTTGGTTGCCCTTGTGTGCCTAGGAAGCGTGTTCCCAAGCTTGCACTTACTCTTGCTTGGAATGCCCTCCGATGCTCCCAAAGGACCTGTAAAAGTCCCAAAGTTAACTCAAGAATTGAATTCCATTGATACAGCAGACCATGTTCCTTCATGCAATTCAGAGATCAAATTATTCTTTGGCTTTATGGAAAACAATCCTAAAGATCCCTTATTTTTTCTTCCCCCTGGGTATGGTCACTTAAAAATACTATATCAGTGGAAGTTTTGGTTGTACTCCCCACGAGCTTTCCAACGAGCCTAAGATCACCCCGAACGGATTTCGTATGAGAAAGTTATGATTGTTCAAGGTTCTAGGGTTAAAACAGGGTTCCAACAGGCTAACAGGCAAACAGGACTTCTCGAAATACTTTGTGTAGCGGCCTCACAATGCCCTACTAAACCTTAAATTCTTCCATGCATAAATTTTTACTCTTTACTATGGGGTGCAGAGCAATGGCATCCCACTAAAGGAGCATGAAGGTGTTAAGAGAGTGAGGATTCCGATAGTGAAGGGTGGGGTTTGAAAATATAGCACATAAGGTTTGATGGGAGCTAGGGCTTCCATGGTTACAAGCACACAAGAACAAGCTAATTTTCACAACAATACGTCGACAAGAATGCACGAAACAAACAGTGATAGAATGTAGCACATCACTCTGGTATATAAGCACAAAGGGAAATGATGGCATCATATTGGATTTTTAATCATCACTCCGACAAGTTTTCGTAATTGAAAAGTCATCAGATCAAGCCCAGCCAAAATTCAATAAGGACTAAAACATCAAACTTTCAATTTACAAGTAGATCAATCCGATTTTGAATTATAAAAGAGTACTTGCTATCCTGCATGAAAGACTAGGGTTTTAAGGAAGTGTTCATGGGTGCGGACTTGTCGAATCTAAAGTTCTTGCATCAGTAAGAAGCTTTCAAAATGCTGCTCATCCGAGGCACATAGTTCATCAGGTCGGGATACAAGGAGTCCTTGCCAAGGAGCTTTTGTTCGATAGCCACGTGTAGATTGGGAAAAACAATTTCCATAGGGCAAGTTTGAAGGGACTACAACCTATGACAAGTTTATAAGTAGTGCGATAGGCCCACAGGGCAATAGGCAATAACTCAGCATGTTGCTCAAGACAATCCATAATTAGCTTCTTCAACATAGTTAGCAATGTTTTATTAGTAATTTCTACCAATCCATTAGCATGACAGTACTACAACATACTATACTTATGAAGGATATGAAACGACTAAGTGAGGGCCATAATTAGATCATTTGCAGAATGTGTGCCACAATCAAAGACAATCTCCAAGGAGAGACTAAAATGCGAAAAAGCATCATGTGTCAAATAGCAAACAACCACCAAAGCACTAGTTAATTTGACAGCCCAAGCTTCTGCCCAATGAGTTGCATAGTTCGTATAGGCTAGCATATATTGATTATTAGTAAGGATGACAGGTGGAGTGATGGGTCCAATAATATCGAGTCCCCACTTCTCAAAGGGTTCCAAAGGAAGAACAAGTTGGAGGGGGAAATGTGAACATGGCAAGGGTTGACTAGTTCTCTAGCAGGGATCACATGCTTGAACATAGTGGTAGGTATCCCTCTGCATATTTGGCCACCATAGTCCACTCGGCAACAACTTCTTGTATGTGAGCTCGATGAAAAGGGACCATTAGTCAGGTTCGAATGAGCCAAGGCTAAAATGGAGGGAACCTCATGAGTTGGGACACACTAGAGCCAAGATCCTAACAAATCATAATAATATAATTGCCAAAGAATAATGCAAAATCAGTGACTATACAATGCCAATTTTTGGTGAGCAACAAGAGGAAGAGAATCTAGGTGGTAGCTAGTAGCTAAGAAAGTCAGTAGCATATCATAGTAGGAATCTGCTAAATCCCAAGTGACCAAGGAAGCACCAGGCTGAGCTCTGCAAATTGCAAGAGAGGAATCATCTACTCTCGTAGGAGATTCATTGGAATCAAGTTGAGACAAGAAATTTGATATGACATGAGAAGATCTTGGGTGGTGGATGATGTCATAGTCAAACTCTTGGAGGAGAAGGACCCAACAAGCTAAGCAGCTGACTAGATTTTGTTGGCACATCAAGTAGTTCAAGGCTAAATGATCAATATGAAATGTAATTTTTCGGCCTAAGAGATAGTTTCAAAACTTCTTAATAGAGTAAATGAGACCCAAGAACTCTCTTTCAATGAGTAAATAATTTCGCTCAATAGGTTCCAACCACCGACTAGCATAATACACATGATGATGCCACTTATCCTGCAATTGCATTAGGACACTACCAATAGCTATATCAGATGCATCTACAAAAACATGGAAAGGTAGATCCCATTCTGATGCTTGGAGGATGGGTGCTTGGGTTAGTAACTGCTTCAATATGAGAAATCTTGTTTGACATTCTTTTTCCCTATTAAACCCTCGAGGGGCTATTATGGTTAAGTGGGTAAGAGGAATAATGATATGGGCAAGCCAACAAAGATGACGACCATGCCATCATATTTGGGCGAGAAACATAGAACCTCTTTTGGTGATTTTGGGGGTGGAGCAGTGAGAACTACCTAAAGTTTATTGGGATTGACTTGTATACCTTGGTGAGAGATGATGTGTCCCAACAGTTTACCACAAGACACTACAAAAATGGATCTAGCTAGATTTAAGCATAATCAGTACTCTCTACACTACTGGAAGCAAAGCTGTAAATGTTGCAAGTGATCCACTTTATCATGCAATATCAAAAATTCATCAAGAAACAATCACATGAAGCCTAAGAAGAGAAGATATATTTCATACGTCTTTGGAAGGTAGTAGGGGCATTCCTCAAGCCAAACCATATAACCACATAGGCATAAACTCCCCAATTTGTGATAAAAGCCATCTTGGGTAAATCCTGTTCTACCATACAAACTTGGTTATACCCACTATACCCATCAGGAAAAGATTATATTTCATGACCTACAACTTCATCTAACATGCTATCGATGAAGGGTAATGGAAAAGGATCAGTACAGTGGTCCCATTCAATTTTTTATAGTCTACACAAATTCTCAATTTCTTATTCTCCTTTGATACAATCACAATAGGCAAAATCCACTCTACATGTTCGATAGAAACAATGAATCCTACTTGTAGTAGACGATCAATTTCCTCCTTAACTTGTTTGGCATATTAAGATTCATTTGGTAACTTTGTTGCTTTTCCAGTTAAGCATCCGGTTTAAGTACAACTCGATATTGATAGATGCAGGGATCTAAGCCCTTCATGTCCTTATATTCCCAAGCAAGGACATCAATAAACTTAGTCAAAAGAGTCAGTAGGTCTTGACAGAAAGGTTAATAGGCTAGGGATTAACATCGTCATCAAGATGACAAGCTATTAGTTGGTGTTCTGATACATACGATTTGTAGCCCAAGTGATCCTCTACGCCTTTAAACATTTTTGCATGGAGATAAGATAATTCCACTACACCCTCAGGACACTCTTCTGCTTCAACATCACTTGGGTGGACAACATAGGATGCTGGAGAACATTGGTCTTACACATGTTGTAAATCAATCATGCACAATGATAGTAATTCTTGATTGGCCATGAGGAGGAGCACGAATCTCAAGGTGTGAACTGGTTGAGAGGGAGGGTGTACTTACAGTGATTGTATTTAAAGATTAATTCATGGGAGGACCAATCTTGTAGAACTTTGGCTTGCTTCAACCATGGTATGCCAAACAATAGATTACAATCAAGGCTTGATTCAGGTAGATTGAGAATAATAAAGATCATGTGGAATACAACTCCTTACAGTGTAATGGGAATATTATGAACAAGTCCTACTAGATGCACTTGGGACACATCATCCATGCATACAAAGAATTTAATAGGTTTGATATTATTCTACCCTAATTTCTTACACAGGGATATAGTTGCTATATTCACTCTCAGCCCATCAACAATTAAAACCTTAGATATATGGTGATTCTTATACCACATAGTAATTAAAGAAACCACATGATCCATATTTGTGTCTAGCTCTAGATGAATTGTTGCTATAGACGGTGCCATAACCTGCTCAACTCGTACATACAACTAAAATTCTTGGAGGATATCAAGAACTAATGTCAATAGTTGACCCAATGGCAAGGTGATTGGTGCTCACTTGAGGATATCCCATGCCGTAGTATTGGAAGGTTCTTTCAGTGGTGACTCGTTTCTAATTATTATTGCTAGTATACTTTTCGATGACACATCAGGTTCAAGATCATTCACTAATTTTGATGAAGCAAGATTGGGGCTTCTATATGAGCCCACTTTGCAGCTTTTGCTACCATTCGTTGTTATTTTTTGAAACTTGATTCAATTGCTTCTGCAACTGGTTGCAATACCCTTCCTCATCGCATTTGCACAGTGGCAGTGTGTGCATCGACTGATGTTATGATGACCATATTTGTCATTGGATTTTGTCTGTTTTTCTTCCATTTGTCATATTCTTGTGCATCCTTCTAGTTTCTTTGAATGTGACCCAATTCACCACCAAAATGGTAGTGCATTTGCATTCCTCTATTATTGAGGTTTAGAGCTCCTTGATTCCATCATGGAAAATTATAATTCCCTTGGTTTTGTGCTAAAAAAGAAGGATATATTAGGTATGAAGTGTTACATAGATAAGGTGGCACATAGTTATTGGAGGGTTCCCCCGATTCCTATACAATTGCATTCGTTGTCAACCGATTTTGTGTTTTTGCATTATATGGACAAGTGTCTATGGAATGAGTGGTACATTCATAGATGCCAGAGTAGATTTGGTGCAAGGCACAATTCACAAAAATATGGCCTTGATTTTTACATTTGACATAGAAGACTCCCTCAATGGTTCCTCATATTTGTTCTTTCTAATTCATATCCAATCCATATCTTCAGCAAAGCCTCCAACTTTATGTTCTAATTGCAATGCCATATCTATAATGACACCCAAATTCTTTTCTTCAATACATATGATGACCATAATTTGGTGTAAATAGTGGTCCACTCCATATATAATCCATTAGATGATCACATCTATTGGCAAAGTTTCATTTGTTGTCGGTAATTGTCTCAAATGTGTTTGAAAAATAGTTGCATATTCTTGTACTCCTTGGTTTGGCTTCCGCTTCTGGTTTGGTAAGAAATCAAAAATCTATGATGGGATCTTCTTAAGCCAAAATCTCTGTAAGAAGGCATGATGGATTGCATTGTATTGTTGGAAATGACCCAAATCAAATTCGATCAACCACTTTGCAGCTCCATTGACCAGGGTTGACTATATACACTATAACTAATCTCAAAGGCATAGACATCTGCATTTGGATCATCATCATGGAATCTGCCAAATTTGGCATAAGTCATACATGTCAAATACTATCTTCTCAAGATTAATTTTGTATCTGCCATAGGTCTAGGGCTAAATTCTTCTATCATATCTACTACTTCTTCAGAATGAGAACTTGTGAAGGATAATTGTCTTGCAAGGTTGTGCCCCCTTTCCAAGAAGTCATGAATTCCACTGTTGAAGGGTTTCCAATTTGTTAGATAGAATTATCTTCCTACAACTTCAAAATCTTGGACTAGAATACGTTGTGCATATATGGCACGTGGCGTGGATGACACACAACGCCCAATTCTAAGGGATGCAAGAATGTAGATAGAACAATTAGTAATGGGTATGTTGAAAGATATATAAAATACCTACCATACTACAGAGGTTAACAAAACCTTACTAGGTATGGATATATTCAAGGCCAATAAATATTTGCCTATGTAGCTAAAAGGTGCTTCTTAAGAGACGCTAAAATTATCCTTTTGTTAAGTCCGAAGAGAGACTTTGCACCCACTTTTGCTTTCATGAACACTCAAAAAAGAAGGCATTCATTTGAAAAATCGGGAATGAAAAATCAAAGGAAACTCGGAAATGAAAAAACACTTTTACTACGTCGACGTTTCTGAATGAAAGGAAAGGAAGATCACGTCTACAGACTAGTACAGAAGGGAAGATCATGTTGGATGTTTTAGGGTCTTGAAGCTTGTATAGATCCCTGAGGCATAAGTGTTAACGTGTTTGAGATCTATCCCTGAGGTATCGCACCCATCACTAATATTGCAGTGATCTGTCAAGCGTATGCATTCTCATCACTTCACTTATTATTAAATTAAATGTTACATTTCTATAATATACATATGGCATGTGCAGGCCCTCTCCTCTATCTGCTCCAATAAAATGCAGGATCAGACAACAAACTTGAAGGTATAAATAGATGCGGCTTGGGTATAGCCTCAAAGTATAGCGATGTGTGAGAGCACTCCCCAAGAGCGAAAGCTGCATGATGGCTGAGCCGATGGCTCTTCATATTCAGAAGATCGCCCACACCACCACCTCCCAACTACTACTGCCTGCTTATGTAGTTTAGACAAATATATACTTATTCCACCAACCAATATGTGTCTCCATTCTTTGATTGAATTAGCCAAATATATACTTATTCCACCAACCAATAGGTGTCTCCATTCTTCAATATTCAATCAGTTATGATGCGCCTGTGCAGGTTCTTATGTATATCATCACTCCATTGGATATCCAGGGAGCCTCTATCGACTTGGGAAACTAAGGTAGCATGAACAAGCAAGTTGATAGAGACCGATATCTACTAGAATGGCGTCGTCTCTGCTTGATTAATATTCCACTTAAATCTATACTACAAACACAGAAGTGGGGGCAAGGAATGGGATGGCACAGCCTTGTCTAATAATAGATGCATGCAATAAAAGATCGTATTAACCTCACTATTCATTGGAACAAAAGAGCACGCATATCCAAGCTAGTCCTAAGCCATTTTCTCTTCTAGACAACGAAGGCACCATTTTGACTCTTTATCATGGTCCTCTTTCTACTAAAGAAGATCAAACATCATCTCTAAAGTTATATCCACACACCAACCCAACCATCTCTCGTGTGGATAGGGCCACTACCACCTCGAAGAATCTCTTCCTCTTTGAGGGCCACCCTAACAATCATCAGCTCTTTGACCACAGATGCTAGCCCCAACATCAAGATGACTAGACCTAGCATTCTCTGCCTCCTTGCTTTGGCCCTAACCTCCCTAGTCTTATTATTGCTCTTTTTCTTTCGTACCTAGCTAGTTTTTGACGTGATATATGCAAGCAAACACATTTTATCCCATGTCCTGTGAAATTGGAGGGGATCTTTGATCATCCTTGCATACAAGTTCTCATTAAAGCCGAATAGAAATGAGCTTGTGAAGAGAATGAAGCAAGGGATCTCCTAGCCTCTAATCAAGTACAAAGTAGGGGAGAGGTGCTCCTCGTTTTGGGTTCTTCAAAGCTCTCCAAAGTACATCACATGTGGGATAACTCTCCTAGAATGAGAATGAATACAAGGTAGAAACAAATGGCAAGGTACCCGAATACAATGCAATACAAATAAAATAATATCAAATGGAGTACTCTCCCCCAAATATAAAATTGACTACACTCATACAGGTACATACCATATGTTGATTTTCCACATTAAGTAAACCTAGGACAGATTGGATGGTCACCATGATAGCTTCGATGCCTTTTTCATTGAAATGTCCTAACCTTTTATACCAATTGTCTAACTAAGTCTTTGTAATAGCCTCCTAGAGAGCCTCATCATATTGTTTGTTTGGGTCTCTGAGAACAACTCCATCTGTAAATCTGACTTGGAAACCTTTTTCAACTATTTGTCCCTCACTAATTAGGTTCTTAGGTAGTGCGCAAACATACAACACATTTGTCAGTAGGTCTGCTTGAATCTTGCACTTCACTTTTCCAATTGAATGCAAATTATGCTTTGTGTTGTTACATGTTTGAAGTGTATGACTAGGGATACCTTCTTCTAATTCAAACATTAGCTCTATATCCCTTGATATATGGTTAGAATAACCAAATTCAATGTAAAATAATACCTTAAAATTTTCATTCTTTGAGGTGTTAATGGATTTTATCACCGATGTTGCATGGTTCTCATTATGTGTATCATTTATATAGTTGTAATAGGTGGTGTTGTAGGACTGATTCTGTGCCCAACTTCTTCCTCCACCTCTACCATAGCCTGCTCGTTGACTTTTTCTTCCTCTTCAAAAGCTATTGTCATACCTTCCACCTATGCATCTAGTATTGTATTCTGATTTTGATTTGAATTTTGTTGATTGTTCCAACAATCATATGCCCGATAATTGTTCAAGCCGCATACCCAACATGTCTTGTTGTTATTATTATGATTTCCTCTACCTCTTCCTCTACCTCTGCCATTTTACATAATTGGCATGTGAGGTCAATTCTTCATCTTCCTTAGCTTTACCTTTATCATTTTTCTCTTATTCTTAGCATACAAAGCACAACTTTTTCCCTTTATCTCGATCCGAATTAAATTCTTGCTCAAATGTGAGCATCAATCCAAGCAATTGATTTAGATCTGGTACAAAATTATTTAATGAAAGTTGAGTCGATAAGACAAAAGCTTTTCACCTTTGATCTCCTCTCAAACCTGTAAGTAATTGTGCAATCAATCTATGATCTTCAATGTCTTCATCTTTATATCCAATACTATCTTCATTTGTTGTCCATCATGATATTTTGCTAAGGATTTTCCCCTCATGATACTATCTTTATATCCAATACTATCTTCATTTGTTGTCCAATACTATCTTTAGATGACTATCTTTAGATGACTAGACCTAGCGTTCTCTGCCTCCTTGCTTTGGCCCTAACCTCCCTAGTATTATTATTGCTCTTTTTCTTTCGTACCTAGCTAGTTTTTGACGTGATATATGCAAGCAAACACATTTTATCCCATGTTTTCCTGTGAAATTGGAGGGGATCTTTGATAATCCTTGCATACAAGTTTTCATTAAAGCTTTTGATATCGCAACCCAGAAAGCCTCCACAATATCCAACACAATTCTATAAGAAGTAAAAGAACCCTAGCACACAATTACACAGCTTTTAGTCATTGTGGTCATCCTTCCTTGGTCCGCAACCTCCATGCTATAAACATACATTAATACCTACCTAGTATTTCCTCAACACAAGCAACACATTTTAGCCGTACTTTGCAATGAACGTCAAGGGGATCTTTGATGATCCTTGCACAAACTCTCCAAATTTCTCATTGCAACAGATATGAAGTCTACTATATTTGGCCCACCAACGTAAAAGAAGCAAAAGAATATAGCACACAATTATGCAATTAATATAATCAGGAATCACAAAAGGATATAGGATACGATATGACTATACATACATTAAAAAAAAAAGCATAGAAGAGTTTACTCGTGATTTTTCATTTCAAATCGATGCGAATGCTAAGTAAGTTGGGAGAAAGGAAAAGAGGATGTACATAAATAGAAAGAAAAATAAATATAGTGAAAAGGAGTACTTGAATATGAGCATAATGTAGAGAGTACACGTGTAAGCAAACGGAAAAGAAGGGTGTACTCACAAAATTAAAGAGTGTGAGAGAATCAAAGTGAGTAGAGCAAGAACTCACATGGAATAGATATGAGCTTGTGAAGATCATGAAGTAGTGAATCTCCTACCCTCTAACCAAGTACAAAGTGGGGAAGAGGTGCTTCTCATATTGGGTTCTTCAAGGCTCTCCAAAGTACATCACATGTGGGATAATTCTCCTAGAACAAGAATGAATACAAGGTAGAAACAAATGGCAAGGTACCCAAATACAATGCAATACAACTAAAATAATATCAAATGGAGTATTTTCTCCTAGATACAAAATGGACTACACTCATAGAGATACAAATGAAAATGAAATGGATGAACTTATGCCATCCACACATATCACGCATCTCCCTCCTCATGGGAGTGTTACACAATGTAATAGGTGGTATGTAAAAGTAGGAATGAAGTGATTCTCATCAAAGAAATCAGTAATATGAGTCTTGTCAAGTAAAATCTACTTATCGGCTAAAAAAATCATGGATAATTTGATAGCACGTTGGGATTTTGTTGATGTTTGTAAGGTGAGATCGACATCACAAGCCAACCTAGACAGCTATAATGGTTCCTTACATTTCTCGCTGGAAGCATCAATCTGTTCGAAGGTGAAAGAGAAAGAGGGAAAGTGCAAATGCGTGGAAGATTTATTATAACTACCAAAGTGCATACCCAAAATGTTTTATCAACCCTTTCACGTGTAATTGATGTGAGAGAGCACTTAACTTTTTTTTTTTTTAGATAATCTACAAGAAAAATGTAAAGCAAACTTTATGTGGTCATTCTTGTGTATTCAAATGATGTTGCAGTGCCTTAGGCTTCTGATACGTTCTCCCATTAGCTTATTGTACCCAATGACCATCTTAGCCTCTACAAGGACCTAAAAATACATATCTTCAATATAGCTAGCTATTCTAGTAATCACTTTTGGTGTATATATTCATGCTATCTATTATTCACTAGATTATTATGTCCCTTTGAGTATACCATGTCTCATTGAGCTATTGAACTGATGAAAATGCATCTTTTCATTACTTTCATGTAGTGCACTAACAAGTATTTTTCCTAAGAGATTTTGAACCTTATTCATTAAGAAAGCCAAAATTTTATGTGAATGAATTGGTTAGAGTGTAGATAGAGTATCACATTGAGAGATGATCCCACCCAAGGGAGAGATGAAGTTGCATTCCTCTCTGTGCCACCTCTTTATACAAGCTCTATAATAGGGAGGCTGACTCGAGATAAGTGACGTTAGGAGGTTCACATGTAAGCACAACCAAAGATGTGTCTTAATCTTCTTGAATCCTGCTCAATTTGTTTGAAATAGAGACTCAATGATGTTAGTTTTGAAGGGAAATGAGAGAGGTGATTGTTGGGGTTGTGTCAAATGGTAGTTAGGAGCTACGTGGAGATGTCAAAGCAAGGAAAGCGTTGAGTGGGGGGCCATCTCTAGAATCCCTTCAATATGGTTGCTTATACATAAAAATCACCTCCTAAGAAATATGTCCAAATGCCTTTTCCTATAAAATCATCCACTTTTGTGGAAGCCAAGGTGTCCTTGAGCTTGAGAACCGATATTCCTACTAGCATTGTAGAATTTACAAGGTATTTAAGTACTCAAATCTGACACTCAATGAGGGTTTATGAACTCTTTTTTACTTGACTAGGACACTAGGATATGAAGAGAGTCACTTCTAAAAACTTGTGTATAAAAGTGAAGAAAGCCTAAGTTGTAGTTTCTTCTCCATACTCTCTTATAATTAGGTGTTGAGAAAAGTAAGATATACAAAAGAAGAACAAACATAGGATACATAATACTTAATGACTCGTAGCAAAACATTGTCATTCTTTTGCTACCTAAACGTGATGTCCTTATGCTCCCCAATCAATCGATGGCCCTCATCTATTGCTCGAACTTTGTGGGATCTTCACCTCCAAAGCCATCCCGCTTTGACTCTTATATGTATGCGGATTTCAATTTACCTCCTCTAAATGCAGGGAGAGACATGGCACAATGATGTTTAAGACAACCTTATGCTTGTTCTCTGATCTAAACTTGAGGCACCTTGAAGGATCACGATGACGGCTGATATAGAAATAGTATGCACTCGACAATGTGGTTGTACTTTTCATGATCTTTATCACCTCTATGCAAAGATGTGGTGTTGTTACACTACAAAGGACAAGCTGTGGGATGCAAGTTCACATTGTCATTGTAATATATCTATATGTATATCTTGGCATCATGAGATGTGCGATACACCTTGGTGAGATCATGGTGATGTGTCCCCAAAGGTGTATGAAATATACTAACTAGAATATAGTGTGCATATATGGCATGTGGCGTGGATCGACACACAACGCCCAATTCTAAGGGATGCAAGAATGTAGATAGAACTAGTAGTGGGTATGCTGAAAGATATATAAAATACCTATCATACTACAAAGTTTAACAAAACCTTACTAGGTACGGATATATTCAAGGCAATAAATATTTGCGTATGTAACTAAAAGATGCTTCCTTAAGATATGCTAAAATTGTCCTTTTGTTAAGCTTTTTCTTTGCTAGTCTGAAGAGAGACTTTGCAGGCACTTTTGCTTTCATGAACACTCAAGAAAGGAAGAGCATTCATCACTACAACATGTCAGCACTATACCGAGGCTTCTATTGGGGCAAATGCATGGGTGCGATTTTGCCCCGATGCCATTGTAAGCTTTGGCATACGCGTCGATACAAAAGTACCAGTATGAGCATTGGTATAAATGTCCGTATAAGGATCAGTATGGTCGTCGGTATAAGCATCGATATATGCATCGATAATCCCATGGGCAAAAGCACCGATATGCACGTTGTTATGCACATCGGTATGGGCCTGGGCATATTGACGTGCATACCGGCGCCTATATTAACGACCATATCTGCAAAAAAAAAATGGGTAGAGTGTGTTGTCTTTTGTTGTAGCAACATTACCATGTTGTTGTGTAGCAAAAGACAATACACTCTACCCATAAAAAAAACGAGTACATATGACATGTACTCTAGTGGCAACCAAAACATAATTTGAGAAACCAAAACACTGTCGAACACAAGAGAGATGAGCATAATGAACCATGAACCATGTACAAAAGAGATATATATTCCATAACTGAAGCATGTAGAAGAGTGTGGCAAAACATTGCCATATATGAGCCAAATACAAAATGTGGCAAAGCACTATCATATAGGAACCAAATACGAAATTCTAGTTCATCATTGCTATATATGAGCCAAATACAAAATTGTGGCACATCACTATCATACACATGCTTAGAGCAATCAAAACATCTATATCAATAGTCTTGCAACAAAGAACATTCATATATTGAGACAAATTGACATGCTACTATAAATAACAACTAAAAACACCAAATCAAGTTTATAAGCTCACCTCATCGTAGATGCTCCCATGAAACGACCACACCACATCCCTCCAAGTCCTCTAATAGTGCAACCAATCCATGACAATATCCATAAGCCTCCTCGATTCATGTTGGAGAATGACACACTGCCCACTCCTGCAACAAATATGCAAAATGTTAGATGAACATACATTATGTGCTTAACACAAATAAATTCAATAATCAAAATGACACTTACAAACTTGTGACACATAGTGTCATATCCACCGCTACCCAAATGTGACCTTCCGATCGTATCAAGTTGTGTGGCAGCTGCATTTTACTGTTGGTGATATCGGTCAGGAGTCTACTGCTCCTTATCACGAATCATATCCCACTCCTCAGCAGCTTCGATAAGCCTGCTCTGAAAGCATCATGAGCCTTGGATCATCAATGGGACATAACCTCATGTGCTATGTGTTGAATCCACTCTAAGTTGACAATAGAATGCCCATGTGCTGGGCGGTACTCCTCATAGATCATCTCTGTGATATAAATTTTATGATCTTTATCCTATTCACTCCATTTCAACATGACAAAGTGTCCAAACTGTATGGAGCAAAGCTATCATATGTGCTGATGCATGGCCTTTTCGACTGCATCCATCACTAGATCTCCATCACGTGTACTATACACCTTGGAGTCGTCATGGTCATGAGCATCCCAAGGTGCATGTGCTGTACCATGTGGTGTAATGGTACGAGTAGAAGTGGAAAACACAATGTCCATCGTGTTGTCTCTTTAACATTCACCTCCTCTAGATTCACTTGTGGATCCACTCCTCGAACCTCCTCCTCAAGTGCGTGATCTCGATCGACGAGACGAGCCAACACTTGTGTCGCACTGAGGTGTCGAATGCACACGTCCACTACTAGAGCCACTAGGGGATGGTTGAGAATGTGATCGTGGTGGAGTCATAAAGCCACGAGACGTACCTCTGATAGAAGTAGCCTCACTTGTAGGAGTGACACTGACAGGACATGCTGGCGAGAGTTAGGCTGATAGGAGTGAGGCCAAGGGGAGTGCTACCATGAGTGATCCAATATTGTGACGTGATGGCCATATATGCGGGAGATACTTGAGATAAAAGCTCCAAGAACTACTCCTCTCTCATGGAATGCAGAGTGACCAAAGGATTGTCTCCCATCGTGCTCTGCAATCAAAAAGATCAAATAATTAGCATACGATAATAATGGACATATAGAGAAATATTAGTGTACAAAAGAACATAGCAAAAAAAAACACAATTAGTATGTACATGTGTTTGCTTCAAAAATCCTCTATTCTAGCATCATCTTGGAGATCTAATGCATAGAGGATATCTATCTCTACATTGGCAACCTCTAAATCTCTTGGTATGCTAGCTCCTTCTTGATCATTATTTGTTACTTCATCGTATATCTCATCTTCTTCAAAGACCTCTTCGTCTCGGACAATGATCTCTTCCTCCTTGACTATGGAATGAATCTTCCTCTACAGATGGAATTTCTTCTACATCTATGTTCTCACAATTTTTTCTGCTATAGGGGGAGAGTTGTACAACAAATAGCCACTCTGCTTCTTTCAAATTTGGCATAAAAACAATTTGCTCACAATATTCAGGAAGTACAAATGTATCTCTCTCATCTGTCCATAAATTTGTGGAGTCTACTTGAAGCAGATCACTCTTATCCCGCCTCACTATTGCATTTCTTCTAGAGGTGACTACTTTGAACCATTTCACATCAGAAAGAAAGTAATCAAACTTCCTAAAGGATAGCTTCAAGATATTTTGAATCACTCCACAATAATCTAGATGGCCTTCTTGAGCATTATCGTCTCTTGCATTAGCTCTACTTTTTTGGAAAAGTTCACCATCATCCCACTATCAAAAGTAGACCTAATTTTGTTGATATGTGTGGTCTGAAAGTTTTGCCCATGAGACCATAGTGCATCGTATTTAGAATACTCCCAATCACATCCCGTTGTGATTTCTTTCTCTTCTTTAGATACATCTTCACCCGTTGCCTTTGCTTGTGAAACCACTGTATCTAGCCATCTACTCGTTGGAAAGGATGGAAGAGGTCGAAGACTTTCTACAAGGGGTAAAAATTGAGTGGAAAAAATTCTTTCAAAACTGAGCTCTTTCCTTTGTGTTTGTCTCCTTGGCAAGCTCATACCTTTCTAACCACTTCTGCATAGGCTTAGAGTTAATGATGCAAAACTTCATTGCCTTCTCTCTAAAAGCTGCATCCATATTTCTTTGCATCCCTTTACCTTGAGATTCATCACAAACAAGACTAACATCTTCATGATCGCTCCATAAGCAAGGCATTTCTGGATCGGACATGCATAGAAACTTAGTTATCAATACAAGAGACTCTTGTACGAGCCATCCCTCTACCATGCTGCTCTCTGGATGTGATTTCTACCAAACAAATTCTTTTAATGTCTTCATGAAATGCTCTAAGAAGAATATCCATCCACTATGGATAGTTCTTGCTATTGCAACTTCATCTACCACATGAACTAGTAAATGAAGCTGAATTGTGAGAGTACTTGTGGGAAAGTATTTCTCTACCATACAGACAGCCTCTATAGCATTGAGTTTTGCACTTTCTATGCTATCTCTCTTTATCTCTTTAGAAGAGATCCACCATACCAAGGAACACATTTTATAAATGGTTGTTTGCACATTCTCTGAAAGATAATCTTTTAAAGCTACAAGCAGCACAAACTATAAAACTTGTACCAATCATGAGACTTGAGCCCTTCGAGATCATTGTTTCATGTGAAGGTAGTCTTTAGACATCTCATGCACCCAGTAGATGTCCGAACTCTGAAATCACCTTCTTCCCTTATTGCTCTTCTATCTGAAGCATCCAAGGAGCTCTTGGTAGTGACACTATTCCGTTGGGCTTAGTAATTACCCATAACTCTTGCATATGACCTCGCACTTCCAAGTCCTCCCTTTGTGCTTTGCTTTCTTTCTTTCCAATCA
The DNA here is from genome assembly GCA_020310875.1 of Ceratopteris richardii. Classification (NCBI taxonomy): domain Eukaryota; kingdom Viridiplantae; phylum Streptophyta; class Polypodiopsida; order Polypodiales; family Pteridaceae; genus Ceratopteris; species Ceratopteris richardii. The sequence goes on along the minus strand of CM035412.1, from coordinate 44,941,081 downwards.
AAGTCTTTTAGAGAACCTCTCCCACACTCTTGAAAATATGCATTGGGTCTACCAAATGATTGATCAATAACTCACTCCAATAAGGGAGCTCGTGAAAGATCTACAACTATTTCATGCCAGCAACTGGTGTTTCTGAATCCCACAGCTACTTCCAATCGCTTGATTTCATTTGGCTTTGCACTTGTCGGTCAATTCGCGCTTCATGTAAAACATCTCCATCAGACAAATATCTATGATGTCCTTCATAAATAGTTTTTTGAATTGCTTTGGAATAGCATGCTTCGAGTCGTGGTCCGCATAGGGGACAAGCATGGTAACCTGAAATCAATATTCACCATAACCGAGCCAATCATGCATCATCCACATAAGTATGTGTTGCACTCACACGTCTCATCTTCTTATAGGTTGAGACATGTCACACATACTAATCCCATCTCATAAAGTGTGCGGCTCTTCCAGAAGTGGTGCAAGGTGTACATCTATGTTTTTTACCTTATAATTACCTGGCACAATAAGAGCTAATAATAAATGGCCCTTTTTTGTGGCAAGCCATGGTGGGATGTTATAATTGACCAAACATACAGGTCATGTGCTCCATAAAGAGTTGCATAAACCAAATGGATTTACTCCATCAATATCTAGGCCTAGAATGACAGTTTCAAGACTCACTAGCAAACTCTAGCCATTTATTATCTATGTGTTTCCAAGCATCAGAGTCAGTAGGAACTCTCATTACACCATCTTTAGACCTGCTCTATACATGCCATGACATTAACTCAGCTATGGATTTGCATCTGAACATGATCTCAATTCTTGAAATGATAGGAAAGTGGCAAAGAACCTTTATGGGGAGTGCTTCGCCCACAAGGTTTTCTCTAAACCTGTTCAATCCATACTTTGGACATATATGGAGATGCTCACACTCATTCCAAAAGACAATCAATCATTCAAACAAGCATGAACCTTCTTGTAGTTCATTCCAATGGATTGTAAAATTTTTTCTGCATCTCCACGTGT